>PVIU01003884.1:6162-136774 GCA_004026605.1 Ondatra zibethicus | reverse complement strand
GGAGGGAGGGAGGGAGGGAGGGAGCAAGGAAGAAAGAAAATAAGGAAGAGGGGGAGAAGGAAAAGGAGAGAAAGAAACACACAAGAAAATAAAACTATGCATCAATATTCCTCAGGAGCAAATTAAAGTAGGATAATAAAAAAGAATGATATACACAAGCAAATGCAGATCATTCTGAAAAGTCAGTGATCTAAGAAAGAAAACCACATGATTCTATCAACTGATTAAAAGCCCCAGCTGACAAAATTCAAGATTTAGGGATACAAGAGAACTCCTTCATCAGGCCTCAGGGCATCTACAGGAACCAGGGGAAACGTCGCATACTTCCCATCATATATTAAATATATTCAATCAAATTTCCAGTGAGATTCTTTTCTGTAAATTTAGATAAGTTTATGTGTGTGGAAAGGAAATAAGTTACAGCTTAAGCAATTTATAGATGAAGAACAGGATTGGAGAAATCATATTGATTTTAACAATGGCTATGAAAAGGCAGATGTCAAGACACAGTAATACAAAGAGTGAACAGTTAGAAGAAGAATTATTTTCTCACACAAGTACCAATGAAAATGAACAGAGTCCAAAAGTAGGATGAATGTGGCCAAACGAGACTTGACAAAAATGCAGACACTATCCTGTAAGGGACAATATTTTTAGCAAACAGTATTGTAATAACTGAATATCCGTATGCTAAAAATATCAACTTAAATTTTATATTGTATGTGAAAATTAACTCAAGTATCTCAGGCTCCAAACATAAAATGCAGAACTGCAAATGTTATAAGAGACATAAATGAGAATCCTCAAGTCCCGAATTTCAGCCAATATCCTTAGATTTGACGCCAAAGGCATAAAGTTACTTTTATAAATCTGAAAAGTTAACATCTTCAAAATGTATTTTCTGCAAAAAAGAATAATTACTGTTCAGGGGATGAAAAGACAAGTTACAGGCTAAGAGAAAATTTGTCAAAATCACATATTTAACAAATGACTTGTGTTCAAATATGTCAAGAGAAAAAACTGTACAATAAATGAAACCACGTACCTTAAAGTTAGCAAAAGACTACAACTAACACCTCTCCAAAGGGAATATATGGATGTCAAAAAGGCACACACACATGCATTCTGTGTCTCTCTCTGTCTATATCTTTCTCTCTCAGCATCATTAACCATCAGAGAAAGACAAACACCATGAGGATACACCACTGAAAGTCTTTTAGACTAAGATAGTCTAAGAATAACTAAGAATAAGTTAGTCTTAAGAATGCCAGGTGTTGAGGAAAATGTGGAATAACTAGAATTGTGAGACCTCACAAAATGATGAGTTCACTCTGGAAAGCAGTCTGGAAGTTTCTTATGAAGTTAAGCATGCCCTTTAGCATATGGCTTGGCATTCCCATTTCTAGTTATTTACCACGGAGAAACAAAAACTTATGTTCATACAGAAACCTGACCACAATATTTATAGCAGCTTTATTCATAACTGCCCAACTGAAAACAACCTAAATGACCTTCATTAAGTGGGTGGGTAAACAAACTACGGCAAAACCATATAATGGAACACTCCTCCATAATTTAAAAAAACAACACACAACTTAAATGAGTCTCACAGGCATTATTCTGAGTGAAGAAGTCAGTCTCTAATGGGGACATCCTCTAAGACTCCATCTACATGACACTCTCAAAATCACAGATCCTATTGTGATAGAGAGCAGACAGATAGGTCCTAGGGGCTAGGGGAAGAGGAAAAAATGTGACTGCGAACCAAAACGAAGAAGCTCTGTCCTTACTGTGGTAGCATGCTGTGCATTAGATGCCAAAGGTCTCTCCAAAAGAGACTCATGTACGGGAGGATTGATTCTAAGATGCTGGTATATCCAGGCATTGAGAGGAGATTCAATCATGAGGATGCTAATTTCATTACAGAGTTAATACCCTGATGAGTACATGCCTGGAAGTGGGACCTGGTTGGAAGTTCCTCACTAATGGCATGTATTTGAAGGTATTTCTAGCCCAGCCCTTTCCCGTCTGCCTATTTCTGCTTCTTGGCCATATGAGATGAGCAGTTTTGCTCAAACGCACACTCCTGTTGCTGTTATAGTCTACTTCATGGAGGCCCATAGCAATAGGGCAAGTCAGCCATTGATCACACTGCTGAAACCATGACCCCAAATAAATTCTCCCTCCCTTAAAGTATTTTATCCCAGATATGTTGTTACAATAAGGAACTGATCATGACATGTGGTTACACGAACCCATCTACGTGTTGAAATCAACATAGCTGTATATACAGAAATGCCAATTTTACAATATAATAATTTTTATTTTAAAGTATAAATTCTCAACCTGTGGTTGCATATCAGATATTATATTACAATTCATAACAGTAGCAAAATTACAGCTATGAAACAATTTTATGGTTGGGGATCATCACAATCTGAGGAACTATATTAAAGGGTCACAACATTAGGAAAGTTGAGAATCACTGAAAGGAAAATGAACCTAGCTGGATGTGATGGCTCATACCTTTAATCTCAGCACTCAGAAGACAGAGACAGATGGATCTCTATGGGTTTCAGGACAGTCGTGGCTACACAGTAAGGCCTTGCTTACAAAAAAAATTGTGGGCTGCCATCATAAACCAAGCATCGAGGTTCAGAAGACATTCCAGAGCAGAGGTCTCTCTCTGTGGAGAATCGAGCCGCAGCTACTCACAGTGTGGTTTGATTTTTGGTTTCTCTAACTCACAATGGTCTGAAACTGAGAGGCATTCAATAAGAACTACACTTCAAATATAGAATGTGGATCGTTTCCTAACTAAATATTTATGGTAGAATACTCCCAGTACTGGGCAACGGCAGTGAGCAGCTCCCAGCTAGTCACATGATCTCAGGGGGAAGCATCCATATTCTACAATTTCGCTAAGCCATGGTGCTTATTGGGTTCTATGTATTCAACATATTTTTTACTTACAACAAATCTCATGACAAGAAAAAGGGAAGGATATAGGTTATAACTCTGTAATGGATGACATGATGAGCAGGCATTCGGCTGTGGATTCAATTCCCAGCACTGAAAGAGAGAGGGGAGGGAGGAAGAAGAAAAAGGAGGAGGAGGAGGAGAAGGAGGAAGGAAGAAAGGGGGAAGAAGATGCATGTGTCTAGGGGGGAAATGTTCCATCCTCTTTGTTTTATCAGGAAGGAAAAATCTGCAGTAAACTTCCTTTTCCATTTACTTGACCAGAACTGTCATATTGTGAACACCTGGACTAGAAGCCGGACTGCTGCCCCCAAGATCCTCCACGTGATACCTGGGCATCATCACTGATGTTAGGTTGGCAAAGAAGAAGGGAAGCCATGCGCACTGCTTCATGGTGCTGCTTCCTCCTTAATACAGATGAGAAAACTTGGCTTATAAAAGCCAAGTAACTTTCCCAAGTGCATCCAAGCAGGTTAAGACCCACTGACTACCCAGCCTGGGTGAAGCTCTGAATCTCAGTGCCTCTCTAGGACAAAGTTGATACTATGATCCATCCCTGTCCCAAAGGAGCAAGCCACCAGAATGGAAAGCTAAGGGAGATGCCAGTGCTGATGAGAATTCAAGTTCTAGAAGACAGATTTAGACGAAAGCCTCAGGGGCATCCTGCCACCTGCTTCCCTGGAGGTGGGCAAAGCCTGCCTGTGAAAACTGTGGTTGTGCCTTCCCTGCCTCTCTACTGACTTCCATTATCCTTCTTGGACAGGCCTAGCTCACACCTGTAATCACAACACTCAGGAGGCTAAGGCAGGAAGATGGACATGCATATGAAGCCAGTCTAGGCTACACAGTGAGAGTCTGTCTCAGAAATAATAAATACATACATACATGTATATATACATACATACACACATCATTAAAACTGTCCATGGAACAGAGGTAGTAAAGAAGCTAAACTGGGAAATTGTGCCCCTCCGGCTCCCTCCCTACCCCAGCCACTCTGGGATACTTCCTTAGCTCTAGTCTGTCTATTCCTGTTTGTTTCCCCAGGGACTATTGCTGAGGAATAATGCTCTTATACCCTGTATTGGTTTAATAAAATGCTGATTGGCCAGTAGCCAGGCAGAAAGTATAGGTGGGGAGACCAGACTAAGAGAATTCAGAGAAGGGGAGAGCCTCAGTCTGCAGTCACCACCTGGACAGTAGAGGAAGCTAAGCCACTGAAGTGACTGGGAGCTGGGAATACTAGTTTTTCTCTGAACCCAAGTGGCTAGGTTTGGGTTCCAATTCTTAGAGCTGGAATTCCAATCCCAACTCTGGCCTGGGCTGGTGGCTAAAAAGCCTCAGGCAAACAGCTTTTTCGTAAATTCATGCCCCAAAAATTGGGTGCCAAAATGAAACATGATTAATCAAAAGAGGCATAGAAATTGGGGTTCAAGCTAAAGCCAGCCACTGGCTCTTACCTCTACCTCAGTTCGAAATGGCAATTCTGCCTCCAGGAATCTCAGAATGAGACTATGTCTGAGAGCTGTCTCCTCCCATTTTATAATCCTCTCTAGGGCTTGGATTAAAGGTGTGCACTAACTGGGGTTAAAGTCATGCACCGCCCAGTTTCTATGGCAACCAGTGTGGTCACTGGGATTAAAGGTGAGTGTTACCACTGCCTGGTGGAAGACTGGCCAGTGGGGCTGTTTCACGTTTCACTCTCTGATCTTCAGGCAAGCTTTATTTATTAAAATACAAGTGAAATGCCACTACAGACTATGACACCCTGGTAACTCAGAAGGCACTGTGTGTATGACTCTATTGTTGATCTAGTCTCTGTAACAGTTAAGGCTGCAGACTCTGCTTCCAGGAGGAAATAAATTATCAGGTAAGGAGCTCTCTTTTTCTCTGTTTCTAGTGGGCTTGGAGCGTAGAAAGAACCAAATGACACATTCATTTCACTACTGGGGCAGCACTACAGGTTACATCAGAGTTCCCCCAGAGACCGGATTCAATCATATGAATTGGAAGTAAGCAGACTGAGCTTCTGGAGTGGGCCTGACCGGAAAGAAAGTAGGCCCTTGCCATGAGGAAGACACAGATGGTGATGCACTGTGGGCTTGTATTTTGCTGAGTTGCTTCAGAAGAGGGCAGATCTGGATCTCGAAGGAATCAAAGGTGCAGGGACCTGGGTCAGAGTCTAGTAGGAAAAGTGCTTGCCTTGTATACATAAGGGCCTAAGTCCAATCCCCAGAACCCACATTTAAAATAACTTTTAAGGAAGCAAGTGTGATGGCTCACATTTGTGATCCCTGCACTGGGGAGACCCACAGGCTCTCTGGGCATCCAGCCTAGCCTAATCCATGAAACCTCCGGTCTCAGTAAGAGGTGTTATCTCAGAAAACCAAGGTGGGCAGCACCTGGAGGACAACTGAGACCACCCTCTGGCTTCTGCATAAACACCTGCTTGTGTGCACATACACACACAAACAGAGAGAGAGAGAGAGAGAAAAAAAAATCTCAAAGGAGGGGGTGGGGAGGGTGGGGAGATGGCTCAGTGGATAAAAATACTTGCTGCACAAGCATGAGAGCCTGAAATAGATGCCTTGACATAAAAAAAAAATCCAGGCATGGCCAAAGTTAGCCCTGGTATTGGAGGACTGACCTAGCAAATTAGTCATCTTATGCTTCAGTAAAAGATCCTGTCTCTAGGGAACAATCCAGAGAATATTAGATACCAGATATCCTCCTCTAGTCTCTACATGTACACATATATACCCCTTGTACCACACACACACACACACACACACACACACACACACACACACACATACACACACCAAGCCAAAAGAATAATGTTGTGGTTTAGGCTCTGGGCAAAGAACAGATTTTCCAATACTTCGATCATGTTACCATGTTACTAGGTGTCCTGCTTGCATGGCCATCCCTCTTTCAGAATGCCTTGTGGGCAAAGCACACCTTGTTCCATCTTTAAGTGATGTTTTCCATGATCCAGAAGAATTTCTGTAGTATTATTGAGTGAGACCCTCTTGGCAGATGAGGAAAGATTAGCAAGTCCGAGGATTACTTGAGAAAGAAAGATATACTGCCGTGGGCCTTTTCATTTGGACTTCAGTCTTGGTCAATATCAGCAACTTACAGCAAGTCGATAAATCCCAAGTATCAATCGTAGTAGTAGTGTCAGAGCCTGCTGCAGGCAACTTAGTTTATGGACAATCAAGACCTCGGATGAGGCTTTAAATTTGCTGACTTTCCCCCTGTGGGGTTTGTCATGGCTTACCCAGCCCCATCGATTTGATGCGTCACCCTGGGAAAGGAGGAAAGGGTTGTGGTTCTAAGAGTGAGTTCATTTCACACAGGTGCTGTGACAGAGGCCAAGGGAAAGTTTGCAGAAGTCGCATTCACCAAGCCAGCTGGTCACCCACAACAGACAAAGAGGGGCTTGTGACTGGCACTTCATAGGGGGACCTCTAGCATGTCTTCGGGGGGGAGCATACATGATTTGGGAGTTCAGTGGACTTTCCAGGGGCTGCCATAGACCACTCTCATGGGCCACAAAGAGGGTCCAGGTGTGGGCAGTGAAAGCTTTCTCTCAAGTCTTCAAAAGCTTTTTGTAACTAAGAATGTCTTCTCCTCCTAGAGCGTTTGTATCAGTTTGACTACAAAAGACACACAAATTATCCATCTTCTCCCCAGCATTTGCAGTGTGCCCTGATATTTCCTCCCACCCAGGGCTTCAGTTCTGTTCTTTGAGCTGTCTTATACTTCTATAACCAGTGGAGTTCAACAGGACGCCATTTCCATGTCAAGACCTCAACACCTCTGTCTACTTTCGCTCCCTGTGCCTCATCAGAAGAGAAACCCAAGCCTCCGTGAGCCAGCGCATGGAGAACGGTTGTGCCATCCGGATGGGGTTATCCTACCCCATCAGCCTCTGACTGGCCTGCTTTGCTGACCACAGACGCATGAGCAAAGCCATGCACTGCACTGGAGACCAGCTCAGATCAGCAGGGCTGGCTGACCCACCCCAACCACAACTGCAGTCATTGTTTTAAGTCGCTGACTTTTTGGACCTGATTTTTCTATAGGGTAGTATTGTGGCCACAGACAACTGATACAGGATGTATCAGATTATTTATAACCTGAGAAATGCCCAGGAAAAAATCACTCCAGGTAATGAACTTTGAGGTTCTTGATTCTCTGAGGACCAAAATCCTACCAGATATTGCTAAAAAGCCAAACTTATGCAACAACAACAGCAAACCAACAGGGGCAGTTCATCCTCTGTTCAGATCGATTGCTAGCAAATGAAGTTGCTGCTGCCATTCACTTTTGTCCAGTTTAGCTCACGATTTCCAAAACTATCGCCCACCTTTAGCTTCAGAACTCTGGACAGCACTGGGGGGTTGTTTTGTTGTTGGTTGGTTGGTTTTTTGCTGTGATAGAGGTGACCTCTGAGTTATTGAGCCATTTGTGGCAGGGGACGGCCATTCCAGCAGGAAAATATAGCCGTATGTATATTTATTTTGCTGCTGCTTCTCTAACAAACCACCATGGGCTCGATGTCTTAGCTAGCACAGATGTATTGCTGGACTATCATCCTACAGAATAGACGTCCCTCTAAGCTAAGAATCAAAACATCAACAAGGCTGTTCCTCCCTGGAGACTCTGGAAAGGAATCTTTCTCCTTTGCATTACAATCTTCTAGGTTGCCTGCATTCCTTGGCTCATGGCTGCCTCCTTCATGTTCAAAGCCTGTGGCAACAAACCAAGTCCTTGCTATATCTCTCTGACCTAGTCTCTCACCTCCCCACATCCACTTTTAAGGACTCTGGGGATTAAATTGGATAATCTTAATGTTTATAATTCTAAACATAGCTGCAAAATTCCATTTGATTTATAAAGCAATAGCATCACAAAGTTCATGACTAAGGCATGGATATCTTGAAGGATGCATTATCCCAATGGCTAGAACTTAGTTGTTTTTATAGCCCAAGATTAAGAGACAAGAAACTATTCTTTTCTTGTATATCTCTATAAAATTGACATACCTACACCCAAAATTCCATAAATGGGCTTGCATTGGACAAGAAAGGAGAGAATGAATCATACCAAAGGCATCCTATCATTTTTCTGTGAAGTCTCAAGGTATCTGTCTCTCTGAGATACATCTTCCCTGCTAAGGAAATGGGCTCTGGCTTCAAGGGCAGGATTAGATACCCTCACTGCAGCAGGGGTTTGGCTCTTCATCATATACTAACATTACACAAAATTTCCAGGGGCTACTGAGGTCCTCATGGTAATTCAGGAGAGTCAGGAAGAAGGTACCTCACACTCTGCAAACAGCCAAGCTATTTCCTGATTCCCCTTCTGCTGAGTCTCAAAGACATGTAGGGATGGCTCTAATGAGATTCTGCCCTGCAAGGGTTTGCATCTGAGTATTATGCAAAACAGACACATAAATAAATGACTACTTGAAATTTTAGAGAGCGAAGAACATCAAAGAAACAAGAAATGTGATGAGAGTTCAGAGCAAGAATGACGGCAGAGTCAGGGAGTGGAGAGGGAGAAGAGGAAAAATAATCTTGAAAGGTTTTCATAAGAATTCAAGGATGCATGCTATAAATTTAAATGCTAAATTTTATGGTTTAAGTGAGGACAGATGTGTCTTTCTTCCATAAAGGAGCAAATAGGTATTTTAGACTGAAGTTCGTATGGCCTCCATTGTAACTTGGTTTTTCTACTGGGGAGAAAAGCAGCCACGGACTGTTAGAACATCGGCCTGCTAGACTTTGATGCCATATCCCACAGCCTGAATCCAGCCATCCATTCCCCCTCTGTGGGACAGAGTTAAGAAGCAGGCTGTGCTGTGACTTGACGGCTCTCAATTTATGGTACCGGGCTCTCCTGTGATCTTTGTTAAGTTCACTACGTTGAACTAAATCACATGATAGAAACTTCCCACAACCCCTAGAGGGTTCTACAAGGTCAGATCTTCCCTTTGTCTGCTTCTTTGGTCTGGAAACTCCGCAGGGGAGATTTTTCTAGAGAGATTCTCTGAACGCTCATCTCTCCCACCTGCAACCATCCTTTCAAGGTTTGGGATCTCTCTCTGTGTGTCTGTCTCTCTCTGCCTATCTCTGTTTCTCTCTCTGTGTTTCTCTCTCTGTGTTTCTCTCTCTGTGTTTCTCTCTCTGTGTTTCTCTCTCTCTCTCTCTCTCTCTCACACACACACACACACACACACACACACACACACACTTTGAATGAAGCTCCTTTCCAGACTGTAAAGGGAAGTTTCCTCTCCTCTATAAGGTCCCATCATGTTTTAGATCTCCATATACTGTATTGTTGCTATCCATTTCTCTCCCTCCCTCCTTGAGGACCAATCATGGCTCCGAGATGCTTTCATCCTAATAAACCTCATTGAAGAGAGTATGTGTCCTCTTCCTTTCCAGATCTACTGTTATTATCTTCTGATCATCTGTCTAACATACACAGTGTGTGAGTGAATAAACACAACTGTTTCCCAATAAAACTTTATTTGTAAAAATAGTTGATGGTCTAGATTGGGTCTACAGACTATAGTTTTCTAATCGCCATTTGGGGCCATGCTATAGACATCCAACAAAAGCTAGAATAACCATGGAAAATGCAGTGCTTTTGATGAGCTGTGATGGGCAGATAGAACTTGAATATTCAGTAGGAATTATCAAGAAGAATGTGAATTAACAATTTTCAAAAGACATTGCAGAAATCAGCCCTTACAGGTTTTAAATAGAGAATTTTAAATGGGAGAAATTCTTAGAATAGGCTAGTTTGGGTAGGCTTATTTTAAAGAGATCCTTCCTTGATGAGCAAATAAAGTAACTGAGATTGAGACAATGAGAATGAAGGAGTCAGGAACTATTTTTAAGCTGGAAAGTGATTAACATGGAAATATATTTTGGATCACTAAGAGTGAGAACCATGAAACTTGCAAAGCAGAAGTCTTGAGGGCTTTCCTTGTAAACCAAGGCAAGACGGTGCATTGCTTCTGTTCCCCCACCCAGCAAGTAGCCATGACACCACCTGCTTCCAAGCCCCCCCCCAAAATAAG
Organism: Ondatra zibethicus; assembly: GCA_004026605.1. Lineage (NCBI taxonomy): Eukaryota > Metazoa > Chordata > Mammalia > Rodentia > Cricetidae > Ondatra > Ondatra zibethicus. Next base: position 126,693 of record PVIU01003884.1, on the reverse strand, counting down.
AAACCTGTCTATATCCCACACATATAGCAGTGTCCAGATCCTTGCAAAATTCTAGTGTCCAGTATGTTCTGTTTGACTGCCTTGCCAGACCCGGGACTGTTGCCCTGCAGTCTCTGCAAAGAGCCTCTGCCTCCATCTCCTTTCCTGCTCTCTCCTGGGCCTCCCTGTCCCAGAGAGCTCCCAACCAGTGAATCAAACGTTGTAACAAATGAGTTACCAAAGGCTCCAATATGCAGCTCATCATTATTCCCAACAAGAGAAAGGCAGACCCGACTTGGAGCTGGGACCTTGTTAGGGTTCATAATGAGCTAACAGGAAAATATTTCTGCCTGCTTAGGATCCCGAATGAGCTGCTGACTGTGGTGAGTAGAAAAGGCCAGCTTCCAGCCCCTGGCCACCCCACCCATACCTCTGCCTGCTCTCCAGCAGAGCTCTAGACAGGAAAGGGTTCCTTGTCAGCAGTTAACATTCTTAGAAAACAAACACTAAACAGCTCCAGCGACTCCCGAGGGCCCTCCTCTGCCCTAAGAAGATGCCTCCATCTTCTTGACATTTCGTGTACACAGACCTCTGCCACCTGCTAACATCCTAATGATGTCACTTGGACCTATCTGGAATTAATCACAGGTGCCACATGGGTCCTGGTGATGTCATCACTCAGAGAAATGAAAAAGTAAGAGCATCAGACCAGCCTCCTGGAAATATAAGACCACAGGCCAAATTCCCACAGTGACCAGTTAGAATGAAGTCCCAATTACCAAGTGTTTTGCTCAGATTTAAGCCAGAGAATTTTCTGATATCCCTGCTTCCTTCCGTTTGACTGGTTTCAGAAACATCTGGATTAGTTCCAGAGTAAATTGATTCAGCACAATGATGAATCTTAGAAGGAAAATGAAAACTCACAACATATATTTTAGAGGTAGTTCATGGTCCAGTTAAAAAATATATATGGATTCAGTCTGGGGCTCTGGTTGTACTTATGTGCAGATGGACCTGAACTTTTGAGAGCAAAAAAAAAATATTCTATGTTATGAGGTAAGTAAGAAGATATTTTGTGGTTCCAGGAAAAGAAAGTAGTGCAATATTCAGTAGAAATTCCCTCTCAGGCTCCTTGTAGGCTCCATCCGTGGAATGCAGCCAACTGGGCCCAAAAGGGCAGTTCCTACTTCATTTCCACCTGACCACCCACCACCTCAAGAGAATTCCTCTGCTGTGTCCATCACAGAAGCAGGTTTCCACTCTACACTAAATACAGAAACCTCTCAGCTGCTGCGTCGAACAAAACAAACCAGGGTAGCAGGTCCCAGCAGATGCTGATTCTATGGGTCTACCATAGGCCTATCAGCTCCAAGGACATGCAGGTAATGCTGGTCCTTGGACCATTTGAACATAAAGGATCCAGCCTATCATGCAAAAGTGAGAATACATGCATTGGCCATTGCATGTGCTAGGACTTTGCAAATTAACAGACTAGCCATTAACAAAATTGGAATGGTCAAAAGGAAGAAATTGCTAGAACAAATAAATGGAAAGCCCAAGGATGGTTCTAGGTTTAGTTCCATGCAGAAGTTCAAATTATGCCACTAGGAAAATCTCTCCTTTCTGTTCTATTTTCCATTGAGTTTGCTCCATTTCCAGGCAGGCTTTCCCTATGTAACAGCAATGATTATGGTGGGTCCCAAGTAATTCCAAGTTTACTTAATTGAGCCCGATGTGATATCTCACACCTGTAAGCCCTGCACTCAGGAAACTGATACAAGAGATAACCATGAGTTTGAAGCCAGTCTGATCTACATGGTGAGGTCTAGGCCAACTTGGGATACACAGAATGATTCTGACACAAAAAAATAACAACAAAGGGCAGCCTAATCTATGGCATGAGTTCCAGGCCAGATAGTTCCAAGACAGTACCAGGTCCACACAGAGACCCTGTCTTTAAAAATGAAAAAAAAAGCAAAGAACAGTCTCTATTAGCTGGGCCATAGTGGCACACACACCTTTAATCCCAGCACTGGGGAGGCAGAGGCACGTGAATCTTTGAGTTTGAGGTCAGCCTCATCTACAGATCAAGTTAAAGGAGAGCTAGGGCTACACAGAGAAACACTGTCTTTTAAAAAATCAATTAAATACACTTACTTTGTGTGCTTAATAATTTTATGTCAACTTGACACAAGCTAAAGTCCTTTGAGAAGGTGGAACCTCAATTAAGAAAATACCTCCATAAGATCAGGTTGTAGGCAGGCCTCTAGGGTATTTTCTTAATTAGTAATCGATTGGGGGAGGGCCATTGTGGGTGGTGCCCTACCCAGACTGGTGGTCCTGCATTCTTTAAGAAATCAGGCTGAGTAAGCCATGAGGAGCAAGCAAGTAAGAAGCACCTTCTATGGCCTCTATATCAGCTTCTGCCTCCAGGTTCTGGCCCTGTTTGAGTTCCTGTCCTTACTTCTTTCAATAACAGACTATGACATGGAAGTGTAAGCCAAATAAACCCTTTCCTCCCTGTCTGGCTTTTGGTCATGGTTTCTCATCACAGCAATAGAAACCCTAACTAAGACACCTGTTCACACATCTAGTTAGTCCAAAGACCAAAGGTGTCCCCCTCTCTCCTCTCAGTGGTCTCTGAAAATGGCTCATCTTCTCCAGCTTGGTCACATCCCCACTGCTGAACAGAGATGGGAGACCTCCACGCTAACATAGATATCAGGGACAAAGGTCTTCCCAACAGAGGATGCAGAGCAAACGCAAAGGAGCCATGTTCCTGCATGTCATATGTGCACACATCTGTGTACCAGCTCCTCCTTGGGTACCCCTTCTTCTCATGTCCCTCGGGTTTGGCCTCCATGACTCTCTCCTGCCCCTCACATTAGGAGCTAAGGTACTTCCTGATGCTGGGCAATCCTCCCCTCTAGGCAGATGCCACATCCAGGGCTGCAAAAGCCAAACTTTGGACCTCTAAAGTCCAGCTTCCACTTTCTTTTCTGATCATCACGACCAGGAGACAGAATGAGCAGCTCTTCAAGATGGAAAGAACTTGTAGAGATGATGGGGCTCACCCTTCTCCATCTTACAGCTCAGACAGTGATGCTCAGAGTGGCCGGGGGTGCTACGCTAGCCAAGATCTTCTAGACAAAGAGAACAGAGCTGATCTAAGGCAAGGCCCAAGCCAGCACTTTGCTGTGGCTGTGTGTTACCTCCTGCTTCATGTAACCTATCCGAAATGGGCCCTGGGCTTCTTGTGAACTTTGGAAACTCATCTGAGATACAAAATAAGAAGTACTGAATGGAGCTGTCCTGTGCAGCTTGACCACAGTACTAGGCAGGGTATTAATCTACTTCTAACACCGCTGATATCTCAGGGTCAGAGTATGACGACGCCAACATGATCTGTGTCTGTGGCTGGGACAAGAAGAATCCAATCCCTGAGGCAGTTTGGATTCTGAACCTGACAGCCATTCTTTATCAGGCCACTTGTTAGCCAAGTTCCTGAGTCTTTTCTCAGACTTCTCTGTAAAATTCGGTTTCAGCAAAGAACTTGGCCAAGTCAATGTGGTGCCCCACCTACTCCCCCTCGAAAGCACATCACTCTGGATGTCAGATCAAACATCAACTCCCATCATCCTCCTGATGATGTCTGACCATCCTGGCATTCTTCAGTCAGAAGCCTGTTAGGTAGGACTAGCCAAATGTTCCCTAAGCCCTGATGAGTGTTCTGCAATTTCCCATCCAAAGAGGCTGCTCTACCCGTGGGCTAAAATTCCCATTTGTCCTGCTGTATTCAGGTTGAACCCAATCTGTACCCCATAATGCACAATTCCATTGCCACAGTCCTTGAATCTATCAAATTGGCCCTGCCTGTGCCTTTACAAGTATCTTATTGAATACCTTTTTTTCTTTAACAGCACCCAGCAAGGAGGGAACACTGGCAAATTCCTATTCAGCAAGGCTCCTTGCAGCCACCCCTCCCCAGCTCCTGAAAGGGATCCTCGAAGCCAACAGTTTTCTCACCTCTTAGTATAATTTGTAATAACAAAGTAGCTAACATTCTTCACACTCCATAAGCGGCAGGCCCATTCTAAATGTTTAATACACTAACACACTTAATCCCCAAAAACCTCTGTGAATTAGGAGATGTTATTCTTCCTGTCCTACAGGTGGCAAAACTTGAACGTACAAAGAAGTTAGGATAATTGGCCCATCTACCTGATGAATCGATTGTCAAAGTTCTCTTCTGTTTCCGTGGTCAATTATCTGCTGCTCGGCTTCCTGGGTTAAACGAAACCTTCAAGATTTTATAACCAGAGTGATTTATTGCCCAAACCTAAGAGATTTGCTCAAGGCCTCACGACTGCCCTGGCCCACAGCTAGTCCTGGAAGCTGCTGTAGCTGCTTGCCGTAGGGGGCAGCCATGCTCCCAAGGCAGCCATGCTCCCAGGGCCTATCTCCAAGTCACAGAGACGGAAGAGCACAGTAGTTGCGAAGATGCGAAGAATTAGGTCGGCATCATTGAAAAAGCAGAACTGTCTAGAGCAGTGGTTCTCACCCTTCCTAATGCTATGACCCTTTAATACAGTTCCTCGTGTCATGGTGACCCCTGACCATAAAATTATTTTTGTTGCTACTTCATAACTGTAATTTTGCTATTATTATAAATTGTAATGTAAATCTCTGTTTTACATTAGGCGGTCTTAGGTGGACCCTGTGAAAGGGTCATTTGACCCTCCAAAGGGTCGTGACCCACAGGTTGAGAACAGCTGGTATAGAGCGTGAAGGAAGGGGAAGGTTTCACTTAAGTGAAGGACATAGAGACAAGGGCACATACAGCATTAGCGGTGCCTAATGTGTCCATGAGCACAAAGTCAAATTTGGCCAAGTGATACATGAGACAGTTTATGTTAGGAAATAATCATACCACTGATGATAAGACCCACTGCAGGCGTAGTAAAGCATTTTACTCCTATAATGATTCTCATTCTCCTGTGGATAGGCAAACCTTTTTCCTGTAACCTCCATGGTTGATGAAGCTGGCTCGGGTGGGGTGAGGTGGCTGTGTGCATCTCTCTCACTCCATAATGAATGGAGCTTGAACTAGACCCTGCTGGAAAGAATTTATACCCCAGAAATGAACCAACACTTAGTGGTTAGATGTTCACCAGCCCAACACTGAATCCACAGCTTTCTCCTGGGGGGCTGTGCTTTGAGTATACTGTGTTGTCCTCAGGAAAGTGCAGGGCCAGAGAAGCCCAGGAAGGAACTTCAGTCCTTGGGACTTGAAGGCTTACAAACTGTCTCTCTAAAGGTCAATATGACATCCATTTGGGAGCTCCTCATGTCTCGGTGTCCTTATTTGTAAAGCAGGACTCATATTAATGTCAGCATCCATAGGCAGTTGGATAAATTAACACACATAAAATTTTAGGAGAATGCCCAGCCCATTGTAAGCGCTGAGTTGGTTACTTTTCTAGCTGCTATGACAAACTACCTAACCAAAGCAGCTTAAGGAAGAATCCTTTGGGCTCACAGTTTGAGGGTACATATAATCTACTGGGGAAACCACGATGACAGACACTTAAGGCCGCTGCTCATATCGATCACATCTATAATCAGGAGGCAGAAAGGTCTTCCTGTCCCTAACTCAGCACCCTGTGCACCCCAGGGAGCAAGCCCAGCTCAGAAGCAGCTCAGGGAGATCACTCCAAGCTGGGGTCTCAGTGAAATACAAAGGGCCTGAAGTATAAATTCTGTACAAATTACTCCACCATGGATGAGGAGTGACTCACGAGCTCCCACCCCTGACTGAGGAGCTCTTGGCAATTAATGGCTGCTGGGGGAGGGAGGGTCAGTTTTCATCAGGAATGTGGTCCCTGAGAGGCTAGCCATGCTCCAGGAGATGCTCCTATAGCAGGCCCATACAGACAATACTGAGCGGATTCAGTGGGTTTAAACACAGAACACAAGGAACATAGCAATGGCATGACTCGTAGCAACATCTGCTATACTCATAGATCAGCGCTCGGCCATCATCAGAGAAGCTTCCTCCTAAACGCAGAGACCCACAACTAGGCCCTGAGTTCTACATGGAAGTCTCCATCAAATACCTCCCCTCAGAGCTCAGGAAACCCTGTCTGTAAGAGCCAGATGGGATGGAGGACACCAAGGAGACAAGGCCTTCTAAACACAGCAGGACGGACACACACATGAACTCACAGACACGGTAGCAGCATGCACACAGCCTACACAGGTTTGGACCAGATGGGTCCTGTGCTATAAGGGGGAAGTGGACACATTCCTAAGCCAGAAGCTAGCTCCAATTGATAACTACTCGCAAATGAAAATTTAGTTTTCTCTGTCAGAGTCTCACTAGATATACAAGCTATTCTTAAGATCCGGCGCCATGCCCAGCAGTAGGTGACCAACCAAAACAAGGTCAACAGCAGTTTTGAGGTTCTTTGCCTTATAATGTCTTGCCAGGGCTTTTTTTTTTCTTTTTAACTTTACATATCATTATGGTTTCTGGTTTTTGCCTTTTTATGAGGTTCCTGTGTATACCTCTGCATCTATACGAGCTTCTTGGACTTTTGACTCTTTTTTTTTCTGTTTGTTTGTTTCTGTTTTATTCTACTTTGCTTTTATTCTAATATTATTTTAATGTTACTAACTATTAATTATTACTATTTTAGATGTCTGTTTGTAGCCTAATAAAGGATGTGGATTTGGATGGGTGGGGAGGAGCTGGGAGGAGTAGGGGGAGAGGAAACCATAACCAGACTATCCTGTATGAAAAAAAATGGATTTTCAATTTAAAAAAAAGAACACATAAAGTTGAGAGGAGAAAGTGAGGATGAGGAGAACATTATATGCATGTATGAAATTCTCAAACATTAAACAAAGAAAAGCATGTCATAAAAATTAAAATAAAAATGACATCTTGAAATTTGCAGGCAAATGGATGAATCTAGAAAAAAAAACATATTGAGTGAGGTAACCCAGACCCAGAAAGACAAATATAATATGTACTTACTCATAAGTGGCTTTTAAAGAAAAAGCCAAGAAAAACCAGCCTACAAACCACAACCCCAGAGAACTGAGACAACAAAGAGGATCCTTAGATACATGGATCTAAATATGAAAGAGAAAAACACAAGTTCTCCTGAGTAAATTGGGAGTGTGGGGGTCACAGGAGAGGGTAGAAGGGGAAAGGCGAGGAAGAGAGGGGAGCGGAAAAAATGTATAGTGCAATAAAAATATTTTTTAAAAAAATACTATTTAATAAAAAAAAGAAGAAAAACATGCTCACTTACTTGAAATCTATTTTTTTTAATTTGCTAAACCTAACACCCCTAAAAGGCATAGAAGTCTTACCAGCTGGAGGGAAAGGTGAGGGAGAAAGAAGTAGGGGTGGGGCCGGGAGCAGCATAGGCCATAAGACATGGCCTCTGCAAACCCCCACATAGTGTCTGCAGTCACCCGAAGCAATCAGTGGTCCTGGAACATGGTGGGATGGGTGGACCATCTGATTCTGAGGGATTTGGGGTATACAGGGTTAGGGTACATGGATGGTTGTATTCCTTTGCTTGCGAACACCTATTTCTATGTTGGACCCATTGCAGCAACCAGGTATGCAGCCAGCGCCCACCTCCTGGGCTGCAAACTCCACAGGCCCTAAATGCAAGCCAGGAATTGGACACCCAGACTCACTGAGAGCCCTAGTCTATCAGCTAAGGCACCCTGCTTAGCCTACCAGTCAGCAGCACCGCCTAGCAGCTGGATGCTCCTGGGGCTGCTGGGCCATTTGACAAGGGGCCTAGGTTGGGGAAGGCAGCCTGGTCCCACCCTAGGTCTGGATGAGGAAGTCACGCTAGTCCCTGGCCACCTGAAAAGGTAAGATGGTACTGAAAAAAGAGGGCTGTAGCTTCTGGGTCTGCAGTTCACATAAACACAGATCCACGACACGCACAGTCTCAGGCCTGACTTCACCATCCGCTCCCTTCCAGTGTTAATGATCAGGTCCAAGGCTGTGCCAACTCTTCTACAAAAAAACCAGTCAACTTCCGGCCACAGACCAGCTGTGTCATTTCCTAACCCCGAAAAGTATGCTGCAGATAGACACGAAAGCAAGAGGTCTTGGCGTAAATTCCTCACGGGAGAGGCAGAGGCTGCCCCTAAATCCTGGACTGTGCTGTGCGGTAGGTGACTCCCAGGGAACCCAGTAAGGAGCAGGCTGTGCTGCCCGTAAAATGTCAAGGTCAGCTTGCTCTGACTTCCAGGCCTCCATTACTCCCTCTGTCTTCATCTCGCAGCATTCACTGGGCTAGCCCTATTGACCTTCTGTCTATCAGGTCTCGGTCCCTGACAAGCTTACTTATTGTCTCGCTCTCACCAGCCCTCTCAGTCACTGCTTTGCACAGCAGTGCCTCGCTCTCACCAGCCCTCTCAGTCAGTGCTTTGCACAGCAGTGCGGTAGCCCCTGGCATAAGCCCGATAGAAAAGGCGACGCTGTAACCCTTGGAGCCTTGGAGGAATGTGGTGGCCGAGCACACACACCTTGGAGGATATGTTCATATCCTGGGGTTCACAGAGTCTCCACAGAGAGCCACGTGAAGAGTGGGTGTGGCTCTGGAGTACCCTGGGACACTGACTAGTCCCTCTTTGCTGGCTTTTGCAGTGGTCCCTCCTCCTCCTCCTAGGGACACCTAAAATGGCCTACAGATCAACTCCACCTGCCTGCATCCCAGAAAGCCAAGTCACAGTAGTAAAGATGTGTGTATAGAAGGGAGGGGAAATCACTTTGTCATCCAAAAAGCACCTCAAACTTGTCTTCCCTTCACATCCGGTGCCGCCACCACCCTAAAGCCTAATGCACGGGCGCTTGCATTCCGCGCCCCACGTTGCCTTTGCAAAAGGCGTCGTGGCGAGCCACCCTATTTTCTCCACGCATTCTGAGCTCACTGACAGCTGTGGAAGGTGTCCAGCGAAGGCTGGCAGCCCTTGTCTCTAATGCTGCACTTCTTGAGGGCTTTTTCCAGCTCTGTGGGAACACGCTCAGCCCCTCAGGAGGGCAGCCACAAGTATTAGGAATGTAGCATCCCAAAGGCTGCTCCCCAACTGATGAGCAGAATGGTTAAGTAGGCATGCCCTTCCTTCATTCCTTCAGCATGATGCTCCACAAAGTGGGACCAGGCTCTAGTTGCCCTCAGGGCTGACTCGTTCAGCTCAGGTCTCAATATGTATTGCCTCTTCCCTCTCATTTCCCACACTTTGTCCCCTGTGCATCCCAAATAACAATGTCCTACACCCAAGCCTTTGTTCCAGTATCTGTGGGTGGGTGGAGGGCAGATTCACTACACCAGCCCCTTACAAGCCTCCCCTACTGCTACTCCTGCTACTCTGAGACTCTGAAACAGCACAGTCACATCCTGGCTGTCTTCAAGTTTCTTTGATGCCTCGGGGATTTGATCTCCACTTGCTCTCTCAAGCAGTTGTTGCCTACCTGGTATTGAAGGTTGGGCTATAGCAGCAGACAAGATCTTTGCCGGAGTGGAGCACCATCCCTTCCCCCAACACTCCACTACCTCCCCACCCCCAACAACTCATTCCCACTTGCCACTGAAATCTCAACTTCATTGCAACATCCTCAAAGCGGTCCCACATCTGCCCATGGCCCCATTCGATTTCTGTCAACCTCTCCCATCATACCTATCACCACTGTCAAGAAAGCAATAGGTAAGAGGAGGTTTGAGAAAGACACCTTCATTGACTTCACGGACAACACAGGCCAAGCAAGCATGCACAATGGCCATCAGTAATACGGCTGAGGGGACTGCAAACTTTGGAGCTCCCCACTGTGTAGCTGCATTAAAAATGTCTCTGGCACTGAAAAGAGTGACAAGGGAGGACACAGCGATGCACAAAGTACAATGCTGTTGTTTAGATCTTCCATACTTCTTAAAGACCAGTGAGACACAGGATTTGCCCCTAGGGCACCATCAAAAGGTGGTAAACCTCTAAGAGGAAGAGCTTTGTGGGAAGCCCTTTTAGGTCACTGGAGGCAAGAGCCTGAGGGGGGACAGTGGGACTCCAACCCCTTCTCTCTCCTTTTCCTTAATTGATTACCACAAGCCTTTTGTTATAGTGACAGCAAGCTAACTAACAATGACAGATCACCAAAACCAGCACTTCCTCTATCTTGCCATCCACCAGCCAATAGGGTGTCAAAGAAAGAAAAGCCCTCAGAAACTATCTTTTTGTCACCAATGAGAAAATCAGGACTTGGAAAGGTCCCTTGGCCTAGTAAAAATCTTAAGATTAGCCACAGACCCCCAAACTCTGAGTTCCTTGCTTGTGGCCTGCTAATCTGAGAATCATGCCATCCCCTTGTGGGCTCACAGTGGACTGAATGTGTATATCTTCCAAAAGCTATATGTATATTAAAGGCCTGGTTCTAATGTGGTAGCAATTCAAAGAAAGGCCTTTGGGAATGATTGGACTGGGCTATGAGGGTGGAGCTCTGATGAATAGGAGCATTGCCCTGATATGAGGCTGCCCTGGAGAGCTGGCTAGATCTCTTCCTGCCATGTAGAGCCACTATGAGGACAAGTTTCTGCTACCTGAGAGTCGGCTCTCGCCAGAACCTGACCCTCTGCCCTTGGTCTCCCATAAGGGATCACCATGCATTGTTCAAGCCCCTAGTGTGGGATGCTGTTTACAGCAGCCCAGGCCAAGCAATGCAAGGCTGTGGGCACAGACCTGCCCTGCCTCTGGCACACGCAGCCCCGTTTTAGAGGAGAGATCGAGGCCGTGTCTCAACAGCCAGAGACTGCAGGAAGGAGGGCTTGTCCCTCTTCTGAAATGAGACACTTGTGCCTGACTTTCTCTACCAAAGGACATTCTGTCTCCTGTTTTGTACAACCCTTACTTTGGATTCCAGCAGCCTCTCTGAGTTAAACACTTTCCTTGTTCCAGAATGTTCTGTACTTGAAGAAGCAGATTATTCCCCAGGATGCATCCCAGTTGTGACTTAGAGAGCAGTACTCCCTGGTGGAAATACACCAGGGTCTGCCTGTTCATTTTAGGTTCTGTTCCAGTGAAGAGACTCACCCAAGCTGAATGTGGAGCTATCGATGTTGACCAGGGCACAACCCAGGCTAAGTCTTTTATGCCTACTTCAGCATATGTGGGGGGAAAAAAGCAAGCATGCAGGTGCAGGGGGAGCTCACCTTTATTGACAGCTACGTTATGTGCCAGGGCCTTCACTCAATAGTGTGCTGTCACTGTGGTGGTTGTAGGTTATTCGAGGCAGGATTTGCTATGCAGCCTTGGCTGGCCTAGAACTCTCGATATAGAGCAGGCCAGCCTTGGACTTGTGTCATCTTCATGCATCTGCCTCCTGAGTACACAGCTACAGCACAGGCACCACCACGCTCAGTATGGTCTCAATACGATAATTCTATGCGGTAGCTACTTTTGCTATCAACCCCATTTACTTATGATAACACTGAGGCCCCGTGAGGTTTTGACCTAAGACCACCCAGCTAGAAAATGGAAGAACTGGAAATTAAGTTCCGTCTTTTTTCTGGTACCCTCAGCCACACCTTCCTCCTGACTGTCTCTCTGCCTTTCCCTTAAGAGTGTGCACTAGAAGGCTCAGAGCCCTCATCACCCCAACACCATTCCATGGTTATTAGAGGAAGATGGAGAGTTAACAGTGTGCATCACCCCAAGAGCACTGTTCTATAGCGGCTCTAGAGGAGGTGACGCTGCCCCAGAGGAACAGCTGGGTCTCGATCTGCCTGTGAGTATCTCAATCAATTATGTGACGATCCATTGCTCTAATAGTAAACAGAAATGAGATGGTAAATAACAAATGAAAAATGAAAATGCAGTGCTTTTCAGAAATCTAGACTAAATTCAAGGTCCTCCCTAAAGCAATATCACATTCACTTGAACCTGACAGGCTTTCCGGGATGAAAGAACAAGAGGCATAACAGACCCGTCACTGTAACCGTGAACTAAAGCACAATATGTTTTTACTGTGCCACAATCCAAGAGAGTAATAATGACTGGGTTTTATTAATAGTTGTGGCATTTAGGAATTATTATAGCATTTGCCTTCTCCCAGTTTATTGTGGACTTTATCAAAATGTGAGCATCCCCATGAGAGACTTTTCCCCAACATGGGAACTTCATCCATCTTGAGTGCAGCAGCTGGGCAAAGGAGCACTAACAGAAACAGAGGACACTTTGCCAAGACATACGGAACACCCTGAAAGAGAATGCGATGCTGCCTGTCTTTTGTCAAGGAGTATTCCAGTACTTCCTCCAGCTGTGTGAAAATTCTCACCTCATAGGCAAGACCAGGTAGACTAGCAATGGTCTGGGTCCTCAGAGGACTGGTGTAAAACTCATTCGTTCAGCCATCTGTTCATTTGTTCATTCATTGAGTTACTATTTATCGGCACCTGCTATGGGGTTACAGAACTGAGCCAAGTCTTCACAAAGATTACAGTCTCAAAGATAGCCACGCCCATGATAACCAGATCCTATAGGGAAGAGGGTACCAGATGGTAGCCTAGGTTGCTACAGGGCTCACTTGTTCTTTTAACAAACATAGTGACTGCTTGTGTGCTGTGACAGAGAGTTCACAATCAGAAAACTGAGGCAGGATGGAAATGTGACATAGGAAGGTTCTACAGAGTTGAATCATGTGACATTTGGGTATGTATTATATAGCAATAGAAAAGAGAATAGTCTTAGATGAAACAACACAGATTCAAACACCATCCCTTTCAATAGGCAATATCCCAGCAACTGACAGAAGCAGGGGAAATAAAAGCAGTGAGCCACTGGTGTATGCAGCTCCCAGGGGCCCCTCTTGGTGTGAACTCACTGACATTCATTTGCTGCTAAAAATTCACTTTTTGCTTCACACTGGCTCCCTAAAGTCAAGGCAACAGCTCATCTGGCGAGCAGTCAGCCATCAGCCATGAGTCTACTGTCTCATCCTGGCTGGATTTGAACTTGGTATATGCAGTGGGGATCAGGCAACTGGACAGTAGAGAGTGGAGTGAAGCACCACTGATGGCCACTCCAGAGCAGGGGACATAAGGGGAAACACATACTGGGCAGGCCAGACATGGGGTACGCCCATCACTGGGTGACCTGGGTGATCTTTATTATTCTTTAATCTGAAAAGAGAACATATTTAAGGGAATCATATGTTTTGTTCTACAAGTGTTAAAATGTGAGGGTGTTTTCTATTTTTAAGGTTTTGTTAATAGATTAAAATTTTGCACGATGGATCTGGGGTGGAGCTCAGTTGGCAGAGTGCTTGCCTGGCACACACAAGACCCTGGCTTTGATCCCTAGCACCATAGAAACCAGACAGGGTAGCACAGATCCCAGCACTTGGGAAGTGAAGGGAGAAAAACTGGAAGTTCAAGATCACCCCCTGGTTACTCAGTAAATTCAAGGCCTCCTAGCTCTATATAAGACCCTGTCTCAAAAAATAAACTGAATAATGTTTTTTTTAAATTCAGAGTAGTTGGACATGAATAGTACACACCCATAATCCCAGGACATGTGAGACATAGGCAGGTAGATTTCGAATTGAGACCATCCTGGGCTATATAAGGAGACTTTCTTTCAAAAAAGCCCATGTGACATATGTGGCAGTTTTATAGCTTGGTCTACTTAACAATGGGAGCAGGGGCTGTCCCTAATGCTTTGGCTGGCTTTGGGGAACCTATTTCTCATACTGGGTTGCCTTGCCCCATCTTGATACATGGGGAGGTGCTTAGTCCTGATGCAACTTGATATGCCATGTTGTGTTGATATCCATGGGAGACCTGCCCCTTTCTGAACAGAAACAGAGGAGGAGTAGATTGAGGGTAGATGAGGGGTAGGGGAGGGGAATGTGAGGAGAAGAGGTAGGGGAAACTGAGGTAGAGATGTAAAACAAATAAAGTTGTTAAAAGTTCATGTGATTACTCAAAAGGAATACAGTGAAAACACCTCCTCCCCATCCTCTCCCAAGCCATTTAATTCCCCTGAGACACCAAATTCCTATGGGTCCTTGCAAAAGCATTTTATGCATATACAAGTACATACCTATGCCTGTGCAAGCTTCATTCACAGGGCTCTCTATTTTCTCTTAACAACATACATTAGAGATCATTTCACACTGATGCATGTGTTTCCTCCAAATACATGATGCCTGCTATATCACTATGGATGCCCATAATTTATTTAACCAGTCCCCATGGAGGGACACAGATTGCTTCCCGTCTCTTGCTGGAATGAATGACCCTGGCCACACATCATTTTGCACAGTGCCAAAATATCTGCAGAATGAATTCATGACAGTGGAATTGCTGAGTCAAAGGGCAAAGGCATATTTCAGTTAGAATTCTGTTAGACTACTCAAAACAAGAAGAACCAAAGTAACAGGCACTTAGGGTAGAGATTTATCTCTCCCTCAAATAAATAAAAGCAGTTTGGTGGTAAGCTGTCTGGAGCAGCCATAGGGCCACAGTGCCATGAGCGACCATGATTCTGTCTTCCTATCTCCACCCATGGCTTACACAATTGCAGAAACCTTCTTTTATTAAGTCACTTCAAAATTATAGCCAGGCATGATGACACAGATTTGTCAACCTAGCACCTGGGAGGCTGAAACAGGGGATCATGAATTCAAGGTCAATTTAGGCTACATAAAACCGTATCTCAAAAAAATTCTAATAATTTGGAATGAGGCAGATGAATCACAGTGTCTTGTAAATTTTAAATAGCTGAAGTTATATAGAGATTGGAAAAGATAATGTTACAACCACCAAACTGCCCACATACCTTCATGATGGGTGTTTCCTCTGTGTGTGTGTGTGCTACTGAGCATTGAACCTAGGGCTTCACACGTGCAAAGCAAGCACTCTGTCACTCAACCCTCTTTTTACTTTGTATTTCAATAAGCTGTTTATGTTGGCCTTGAACTCACTTTATAGGCCTTGAACTAGGAATGTTCTTGCCTTACCTTCTAGAGTAGCCAAAATTGTCAGTACACACCATTAGGTCTACCTAGAACTTATTTTTCAGCATCGATAGTTGGTATGCATATAACATAGGAGACAGACTCATTATTTGAAGTAAGACTAAAGGTTTGTGTCCTAACAACATAAAAACTTAGATAAACTCTGTGCTTTAGGATACACACTTAAAATTATATATAAGTATATAAGCTAAACTATTAAGCATATTCCTCATAGGCTAAATAGTCTATTTTGAACAGACATCAATAAGTACCCAATTCTCCAAATACATTCTCCCACAACGGATAAACGGGGAGCGATTACACAGACTAGCTTCTGGCTATAAACTTTAACCTTGTTTTCTTCTCTGCCACCAAAATACTTCTGATGTTGGACATAGTATTCTTCCTTATGACCTTTGGCCCTGAAGCTTTGTGTCACAAAGCCAGGCAACCAGCACGGTGTGCAGTAGGGATATTCATGCAAGCCCTTCCAACCACAGGATGATCGGCAAATGACAGGAAACATGCCACTAAATACCAGCTGGGCACACCACAGATTCACTTCCTCTCAGCTGGATCCCTGAAACTTCCTGTGGTCATTCTAGTATCATCTAGCCTAAGGGAAGGCATGATACAGGATATGTCAGAGTAGAAACTGACAGCATTTTAACTGCTTGCCATTGAGCTATCTTGCTTTTGAGACAGACAAACAAAGACAGTTACTTTTAAAGCCTGTGATCCTGTGATCATATAGACACTTGGCTTGGCTGTGGCAGGTCCATTACCCACATGGTAATGCCTCTGGCCAGCAGGGTTCTAAACAAACCCTTCCTCATGCATGCATGCACCGAAGAAAACAGAAGTGGCCAGAGGCCCTTCCCCTCCACAGTGGCACTGGCCGAGGCTGCTCTCAACAGATGTGTTTCTACGGCAGCCATTCAGCTCCATAGTCCACAGTTTACGGTTAACTCTGCAGGCCCAGGAGCATCTTTCTCCTGCTGCTTGTTTGTTTCGCTGGAATTTCAACTTTAATTAGAAAGAGGGAAAAAAGGACAAGATAAGCAGCCTACCTAGTTTCAACAATTAGACTCCTTTGTCAGTGTTTTCCCGTCTAACGGAGCCATTCCATAGTAAATTAAAACCATCATGACAATTCATCCTTTCAACATCTACCGCCAAAAAGGAAATGTCTCCCATTAACAACCTCACATCTAACAAAAACTAGCACTAATCTCTAATATCATCTAAAACTCGCTTCATATTAAATTTCTAAAATTTTTCCTAAAAAAAAAATACCTCAAAGTTGTTTCTTTGCAACAAGAATCCAACAAAGGTCAGGCAGTAAATTGGTTGATTGTGTCTCTTAAGTCTGATCTAGGACAACCCCCACATCATTTTTTTCCCATGACATTGACTCATTGAAGAGATCAGGTCAACTGTCATGAAGGATGTCCCATGAGATAAATATGTCTCATTCTGTCATTTAAGAAGCCCTGGTAACTTGTGGAAATTGGTATAGACCTAAAACCTTGGCGTATGCATTTGTATACGTGTGTGTGTGTGTGTATGTGTGTGTGTGTGTGTGTGTGTATGTGTGTGTATTTTCATGAGTGCACACATATGTGTATGTGGAGGCCAGAGGACAACACCAGGCATCTTCCTCTATCATTCTCCACCTCGTTTCTTTAAGACAGTATCCCACTGAAGCTGAAGCTCACCAGTTCAGCTAGTCAATAAACACCAGGAATCTGCCTGTCCCCAACCCCCTCCAGCACTGTTGTTACAGACATGTGCCAGGAGACCAGTGTGGTGATATTTTGTTTATGAACTAACAAATAAAGCTTACATGAAGATCAGAGTGCAGACCTAAGCCACTAGTAACCATAGTGGCCAGGCAGTGGTGCCACACACCTTTTATCCCAGCACTCGGGAGACAGAGGCAGACGGATCTCTTTGAGTTCAACACCACCCTAGGCTACACAAAACTGAATCTGTCTAAAAGAGAAACAAAGTTCACACAAAGGTAATCCCAGCACTTAGGATCACATGCCTTTAATCCCAGCACTAGGGAGGTAGAGACAGGAGTGATATGGCTGGGTGGAGAGAGAAATATAAGGCATGAGGAGGCAGGAGCTAAAATGCAATCTGAGTATTCAGTCTAAGCATGCGGTGTGAGGACTCTAGAAACGGAGGCAGTCTGAGGATTTGTAGAGACAGGATGGCCCCTTTGGTCTGAGCACTGGTAGAGGTGAGAACTCACTAGCGGCTGCCGCTCTTCTCTGATCCTTCAGCTTCCACCCCTAATATCTGACTCTGGGATTTTATTATTAAGACCAAGTAGAATTCACGCTACAGACCAGCTTTTACCTGGGTACTGGAGTTCAAAACTCAGGTCCTCGTGTATGCACAGCACACACTTTACCAACTGAACCATCTCCCCAGGCCCTAAAGCCTTTTCCTAAAAAGACTTGACTGAGGAAGAATTATTATAGGCAGTAAACATCTTCTGTTTTAGCTTCTAGTTCTGTGTGTTTCAGTAAACACATAAATCACATAATCTAAAAGCTTGGTGTGACTCCAGTTTAACATATGTGATCAAAGTACTGCAAATGCTACTGTGAACTTCCTATCTGGCTTTGTCATATTGGTAGATGCATGATACTTGGTGTTCTACTATTAACAACACTAATTTTGGACATTGGTTTTCGATAGCATTCTGACCTCTGAAATGCATTCACCTTCTCTTGCTTTACAATACATTGTTTGATGGGTTAACAGAACACACAACCCATAATGGGTCAGAAGAGAGGCCTCTGTGAAGGGCATCACAAGACTAAATTCAAGGTGTGGTTCTGTCCTCACCCGGAGTCTGAAGTCCTCTTCCAACCTCATTAAAGGTTGTTGGCAGCATTTGGTTTGACAGATGCTAGTTGTCAAAGGAAAACAAGACTGAAGCTGCTTGCTGGTGGGCTAGGGAGAATAGATCTAGAATCCAGGGTGCCTACGTGCACCTTTCGATGATAATGTTATGTCAACATCACTACAGAAAGGTGGCCTCTGTATGATGCCATTTCTGAGTGTGTCTGTGAGGCTGTCTCCTGATGAGGTTAGTATCTGAACCTGTGAACACAGTCAAGTAGATGTCATCTGTGAGCGGGCTCCATCCAGCAGAACAAAAAGGAAGAAGACAAAGAATCTCCTTCTGGCTTTCTGCCTGCCTTGCACTGAACCAGGCATATCCATCTTCCCCTGCTCCTGAACTGAAATGTGCACCATCAGAGATCTTGGTTCTCAGGCCTTTCAGACTGGAGCTGAATCCCACTGCAGGCTTTCCTGGATGCCCAGCTGCAGACGGCAGATCATGAGCTTGTTCAGCCTCCAAAACAGAGCCAGTTCCTCATGATCTGTGTGCGTGCCTCCCCCATTCCTCATACTTCTCTCATTCCTTCTTCTTTATATGTGTGTTACTGTATTATATTAAGTCATAGATTGAAAAGTCCTAATTCAAAAATCTAAAACTCTTTGAGTTTCTATTTCATGCTCAAAAAGTTGAATTTCAGAGCATTTAGAATTTAGGATTTTTCTTATTAGAGACACTCAACCAATAAAATTTCTGAAAATATTCTAAAATCTGGAACACTCTTAAATTTGAAACATTTATGGCTCCAAACATGCTTGGATAAGATAGTGTGTGTGTGTGTGTGTGTGTGTGTGTGTGTGTGTGTGTGTGTGTGTGTGTGTGAGTGTGTGAGAGAGAGAGAGAGAGAGAGAGAGAGAGGATAGGAGAGAAAAAGGAGAAAGAGGGAGGGAGGGAAGGAGGGAGGGAGGGAAAGAAAAAAGGAGAAACAGAGAGAAAGAATTTATTTATGAAAAATATCCTGAATAAATATCTCTGAGTCCATGACTTTATCAGTATTCTACTGCTGTGAAGAGAGACCATGACCAAGGCAACTCTTACAAAGGAAATCAAACTGGGCTTGCCTACAGTTTCAGGATTTTTAGTCTATTGTCATCATGGCAGGGAGCATGGCAGCATGCAGGCAGACATAGTGTTGGAGAATTAGCTGAGTGTTCTATATCTGAATCCACAGGCAGCAGGAAGAGAAGGAGCCACTGGTCCTGAGTTGGGCTTCGGAAATCTCCAAGTCCACCCCCAGTGGCACACTTCTTCCAACAAGGCCACACCTACCCCAACAAGGCCACACATCCTAATCCTTTCAAATAGTGCCACTCCCTGGTAAACAAGCATTGAAATCTATGAGCCTATGGGGGCCACTCTTATTCAAACCATCACAGTCCATTAGAAAAAGTTAGCTGAAAATGATCTCCAAGAGATCATATCCTTTAGGAAGGAAGACTTGGTCACTTCACCAAATAGGGAAACCCAAAGTGTTAAAAGCAGACTGAAAACTAAGGGGACAGGTGTATGCACAGCAGGAAGAAGTTAGGGATGACCCACAAAGGCACATTATAAAAAAGAATAGGTTTTTCCTGCTTTGCTTTGTATCTCTGTTCTGTTTCTTTTGTCTATTATTATTATTATTCTATAGGAAGCATGTCAGTGGCACCAAACACTATAATTTCTTCTTAATCATACAGGGTGGACGAAAGCCCAGGCAGTAAAGTGTTTGCCCTGCAAGTACAAATACCTACATTCAATTCCTCAAAATCTATATTAAAAAATAAAACAGTTCAGGTGTGATGACACATGTCTGTAATCCAAAGTGTAGAGAGGCAGAGTCAGACATCTCTGACTAGCCAGCCTAGGCTATTTGGCAAGTTCTACCAATGAGAGCCCCTGTCTCAAAAAGCAAGGTTGATAGTATCTGAAGAATGACAGCCAACATTATCCCCTGGTCTCGACATGCACATTCTTTTACACAAACACACACACACACACACACACACACACACACAAAGGAATATCAAATGTAACTACATTTCCTAGATTTTTTTCCCAAATGGAATCTGAGTACAGTTAGTGTCTGCCAATAAGATGTGCTCACAAGAGATGCGAGCCTAGAGAGGTGTTTCTTTCTCCATTCTAGTGGCCACTCACAAGCAACTCTTGGTCACTATGACTTTTTACAGTAACCATCTGTCACTGGCTTCATGGCTACAAGGCAGATATGACTTTGGCTGTAGCTTCCTAATATCTGGGTGACAATAACAGCTTCTAAGACTATTTGATAACAGCCTGTGACAACGTGACATGAAAAGGGTAGTACAATACTAACTTAACTCCAGACCTTTCAACACATTGTCCCCTAGATCGCAGGCCTTTCTGCTGGAAAAATTTCAGATGCCTCCTGTTTTCTAGACTCAGACTCTTCCCATAGCCTTCACACCGACTCACATTCTCACAGGCAGAGTGGGCTAGGGCTCGGAGTCCCATTCAGATCCATAAGGAACAGGTGTCCTGACACATTTCAATTTGGATATAGTTCATTATGAGTGACAATGAGTGTTTTATCACATGCCTAGAAACCCTGGGGATGTCCTTTTCTAGGAATGATGCCACTCGCTTGCTGTGCCGCACAGCTCCAGACACAAGGCTTAGACAGAATCCTAGGTCATGCTGGTCACCAAAGATCTCCACATCACCCAGCCAGCTGCAATCCTGTTTTCAGAAGCACTTAACAAAACTCACCCATGTCTCTCCTTACACACTTCCGGCATGTGTCCTGACCTTTGAGTCCTGCCTCTCTGTTACTTTGCTCTGTTTCATCAGACGTCTTCGATGTTTTATCTTTCAGCTGATGCAGGCCTTGATCCTCAGCCCTCAAGCCTTCCCTATCAACACCCATTCCTGCATGGTGGGGGCCAATCTCTCGGCCTTCACCTATTCCTATACCAAGGGTCTCACATTTCCAGATTCAACGCAAGCCTGTCCTCGTGGAGGCTTGAGGGTCATCTCAAACTCATTGGGTCTAGATCGAACTCCCAACTACACACACACACACTTCAAAGACTTCTCCATTTTCAGCTCATTGCCCACAGGGGTCCACTGGCTGGCCAGACCACAATAATGCCAACCCACCTCTTCTTACCCCCTCCTTTTAATCTCAGAAATCTATCATATATCCCTCTAAGGTCCACCTGAAACATGATGTCTGAAGATCCACCATGGCTCCTGGCTTGGTGCAAATAACTGGTCTCCCAGCTTCCATTCTTGTCCTATAAGCCTTCTTATAGGCAGCAGATGGAATGACTCCCTTAACTCATAAAGCACTTCATGTGACTTACATGACTTAAATGAGATCTCGGGGTGGGAGGCATAGGATTCCCAGCTATAAGTAGTAGCCAGTTCTGTAGCAGCTACAAATTGGAGGGCATACATGAAGATGCACTGTTAAATAGAAGAACTGGAGATGAGAAATACCGATTTGCACAGCCAGGCTAAAGGCCGGGAGTCTAGAGCTGGGAATGTTGTTCGGTCAGTAGAGCACTTACCTCCTACGCATGAAGCTCTAAGTTCCATCCCCAGCATCACATAAAGGAGGTGTTAAGGTAAATGATGTCTATAATTAAGGCATTTTGGAAGTAGAGGAGGGAACATCAGAAGTTCAAGGAAATCCCTGGCGACATACCAAGTTCATGTAGCCTGAACTACATGAGATCCCATCTCAGAGAAGCCTGGCATTCCATGGCGGCTTCGCAACTCAGGAATTTAGCCTGGACACTCCTCACAGGCCCATTCTATCTTCATTGTGAGGAGGGGGCTGACTCGTGTTGTCTCAGGGGGCCCTTTAGGCTTGGAAATTCCGGTCTCCAATCACAGCAGTATCTCCACATGGAAGATAGCAGCATATGACAGACACAGGCGCTGGACTAATGTACCAGTGCTATGTTACAGGGGGTAGCAAGCCGTTCTCACTTTTCAGAAAGAACTAGCTCTGTGGATGATCAGGAACTTATAGAGACCAAAATGTGAGCAAAATTTGGACTCTGTGAGTTCCCACTGCTTGTCCTGAACATGCGATTATAACCAGGATTCTTATTCTTTTAAGTCTAATAATTATAATTCTAAGCAAAAATGGAGACTTCATAATATGGCAGAAGAAAACTGGGCATAAAAATCTTGCACCTTGATAGTGGAGGCCCCACTTCCCAAAAGAAAGCATTTAGTGTTCACCCTGGGATCTCTAAGTTAGAGCTGAGATTGCTTTATGCACACAGCTTCCCAAACCCTTGTGTTTATGTGCATATGTGTGCACACATCGACATATATGCATTTCAGAATTCGTGTGTGTGTGTGTGTGTGTGTGTGTGTGTGTGTGTGTGTGTGTGTGTGTGTGTTTGCTGGGAATGGCCAGATATAGGTTTATATGATAGATCCTGGCTCTTTAAAATGGAAGATAATGACACTGAAATTATTCTAAGCTTTTCAAAGACCTTGGTGACCAAACTGCTGCCTGACTCTGAATTACATTACCAGAAAGAACTTAATAACATGCTATTATCGCTTCTCTGCACTGACAGGATCGCTGGGCTGAAAAAGACAAACAAGGACCACATTCAACGTCAGCACAGTCACCTCTGCTGAGCAGGGACAGCTGCTAATTCCAGGTAAATGCTGCCCCAGAGGGGAAAGCCTGGGGCTGGTAACTCCACTTGGTCCTTGGCAACGGTTACTACTGCTGTGGTCTGTCATCTGAGAGGGGGCTCCAGGGAGGCAGCAGAGAGTCCCATGGGGTGAAGGACAGTGGAGAGAGACTGCATTATGGAAACAAAAATAGAATTTCTCAGTTCAATTGAGATAATGGAGGTGAAATTCCTTGTAAACTGTACAATGTTCCTCAAATAAGACTGAAGGGGAGGGGCTAGCAGGAATCAGTCCTGTTGGGCACTCAAGTCCACCATGCACAGCTTCCCAAGCTGTGCACTATTTAATTTCTGAGTGTGTCATTAATAATAGAGCGAATGGAGGTCAGCTCCAAGGGAGACTGGCTAATAGTGCTTACAGTTCAATGGGCGCAATCCCACATGCTGCCCAATGTATCCCTTTTGTAGGTTCAGGACCTGTGATGAGTCTGGTCCAGTGTCAGGTGCCTTGGAGATGTTATAGATGATACACAGCGCATGACTCTTGGTACTTGCCATTATAAACTCATGGTTTCATGAGGGATAAGTTCATTAAAATGCACTTATTATTAAAAAAAAAAAAACCTAAAACCAATGACTAGAAAGACAAAACCTGTTACAGAGATCAGACTGAAAGCACAGATTTCTGTCCTACTTCACTTACCTCAAATACAATTGAGGAAATTTTATGACAAATGTCCCCATTTATTTCCTCAAATTGAGGAAATAATTATGTCCAAGGTTTGTAAACAGATGATTTTAAAAACTAATGTATTTAAAGTTCAAAGCTATGAGCTGGAGAGATGGCTCAGCAGTTAAGAGCACTTGTTGCTTTTGTAGAGGACCCAGGTTCAATTCCCAGCATCCACAAGGTAGCTTGCAACCATGTGTAACTCTGGTTCCAAAGATCCAGCACCCTCTTCAGACCTCCATGGTTGATGTGGGATTCCCCTCTGTATGCTGTGAATACCACTGGTTAATAAAGAAACTGATTTGAGCCTATAGCAGAGCAGAGTAGAACAGAGCTAGGTGGGAAAAACTAAACTGAATGCTGGGAGAAAGAAGGCGGAGTCAAGGAGACACCACGTGGCCCTGCCAGAGACAGGCACTGGACAAAACTTTACCCGGTAAGCCACAGCCTCATGGCAATACACCGATTAATGGAGTTGGGTTAATTTAAGATATGAGTTAGCCAGAAATACGCTTAAGCTGTTGGCCAAACAGTACTGTAAATAATTTGGTTTCTGTGTGATTATATTGGGGCTGAGCTGCCGGGAACAAACAAGTGGCCTCCTACTACACATGGGCGTCAGATATGCATGTGGTGCATATACATACATGCTGCTAACACTCATACACATAAAATAAATAAAAACTTCTAAATTCATAGCCCAGTGCCTGACACATGATACACGTTTCCGTAACATTGATTTTTATATAGGATTCCACTTTAGGGTCTGCTGAGATGGCTCAGCAGTTAGAGCCCTAACTGCTCTTACGAAGGACCCAGATTCAGTTCCCAGAGCCAACAATAAGGAGCGCACAACCACCTAGAACTCCAGTCCTGAAGAATCCAGTGCCCTATTCTGGTTTCCACATATATGTGGTGTACACGAACTCATACATTTACAATACATCTAAATAATTCTTTTTTAGATACAACTTTGTTTTATAAAGGAGGGAGAGGATTTCCATTGTCCTATGATCCCAGAGTGCAGCCACAAGTAAGTAGGTTTGAGACATTGCAGAACCCAGGAGATCACTTGATGTCACCAGGCCTCCATCTCCAGCATCACCCTTCACAAAAGAAGAGCTGTCAGCAATCAAAGACATACTTAGTCCCAGAGGACATTCTGTTCCCTGATTATGGGGGTAGAGTCTTAGAGAGGACTCTGATTGGTCCAAATCAGCTCATTCAACCAGATGCGAGGCTGTGATGGGTGAGGCCTGAATTGTGAGTCCCACCCTTAAAGAAGGTAGCTCCACCACACCCTGTGCTGTCTCTATGAGC
Organism: Ondatra zibethicus; assembly: GCA_004026605.1. Lineage (NCBI taxonomy): Eukaryota > Metazoa > Chordata > Mammalia > Rodentia > Cricetidae > Ondatra > Ondatra zibethicus. The sequence goes on along the minus strand of PVIU01003884.1, from coordinate 102,079 downwards.
GAAGATAACAGACATAAAAGACAGAGTTGTGAATTTCGAGGTGGTGGGGAGAATATGGATTTCTTATGGAAGCAAAAAAAAAACTTCTTCAAGTTTAATATACCAACATAGCATATAGATTCCATGGGCAACTGGATTTGGGGAGGGCACTTGGTGAACAATCACAGTACAAAGCAGGAAAAACCCCTGGGATAGAGTCAATGGCTATTGAGGAGAAAGTCAGAACAGAGCCTTATCTGGGGGGACAGTGGCACACAAAGGAAAGGAAGGCTTGATGACCCCCACCCTACTCACAACTGACTTTGAGGCTCAGAGGTTTCTGGATGAAAGAGAGAGGCTCTGAGTGACCATTAGAAATACACACCAGAGAGGCCTGAACAACAAACCTGATAGGGAGCATAAGAGGTCCGAATGGCCCACCCAGGAAGAGCGAGCAACCACCGGGAGTGGTGAATGACCACAGGGATCAATGAAAGCCATGGCTTCCAGCAATGGCTTCCAGAAGCTATCGTAAAAAGCTCCTCTGGGAAAGGGCACCTGTTCCCCAGCCAGCATCCACTGCCATTTTTTATATGAGATACCCCGCCACTGCAGTGACCACCAGAACCTCAGCCCCACCTACACCTAGAGGGGTGATCACAGAACTGTGTCCCTACCTTCACCTCGAGGAGCGACCATCTGAGTCTTAGGCCCACTTGCATATGGAGACGTGATCACCAGAGACTCTGCTCTGTCTGCACCTGAAGGAGCATTTATCGGAGCCACAGGCCCCAACTACACCAATTGGAGGAAGAGGGACCCCTGAAGCACAGGCTCCACCTAGACTGACTGGAGGAAGAAATGGGTAGACAACAAAGTAAGAATCCACTCAATAACATAAAGAGCAATAAAGGGCTACAACAGCGAGACCTAAACACCCCAACGCAGATGAAGCAAAAGAAAGCTACCTTAAAAATAATGTTATTAAGATGACTGACGCCCTTAAAAAGGAAATGAAAAATTCCCTGTGAAAAGTGGAGGAAAGACATTGCCGGATAGCCGGAAGCGCCACTCTCTGGGACCTTCCCAGTGGGACAGAATCCAGGGACGCCCCCCCCAACTCCCTAAGCTTTTCTGGCCATCCAGCGGAGTGTGTTCTTGCTTGCGGGACTTTCTTTACCCTAACCTACCCTGTCCCCAAGCCCACCTTTTCGCCTGCGAGGTCCTTGGAACCCTGCAACACTGGAACACTGGAAGCCTGCTCCAGTGCTGAGGGGACCTGAGAGCCAATGGGGAGTATTCCTACTGCTTGGCTTTCTTTCTCCCAACTCACCCCGCTCCCAAGCCCACCTTTTCACCTGCGAATTCCTTGGAACTGTGCAACACAGCCTGCTCCAGTGCTGAGGGGACCAGAGAAGTGAGTCAGACACTACACAGCCAGACAGCCCCCTGGGTGTTCTCTCTCTGGCTTTTGATTAGTTTGGATAAGGATTTGTCCATCTTGTTGATTTTCTCAAAGAACCAGCTCTTTGTTTCATTGATTCTTTGTATTGTTTTCTGTGTTTCTATTTTTGTTGATTTCAGCCCTCAGTTTGATTATTTTCAGTCTTCTATTCCTTCTAGGTGAGTCTGCTTCTTTTTTTTTCTAGAGCTTTCAGGTGTGCTGTTAAGTCACTAATGTGAGCTTTCTCCATTTTCTTTAGGTGGGCACTAAGTGCTATGAACTTTCCTCTTAGCACTGCTTTCATAGTGTCCCATAGGTTTGGGTATGTTGTGCCTTCATTTTCGTTGAATTCAAAGAAGACTTTAATTTCTTTCTTTATTTCTTCCTTGACCCAGGGGTGGTTCAGTAGATGACTGTTCAGTTTCCATGAGTTTGTAGGCTTTCTGGGGGTGGAACTGTTGTTAAATTCTAACTTTACTCCATGGTGATCTGATAAGACACAGGTGGTTACTCCAATATTTTTGTATCTGTGGATGTTTGCTTTGTTACCAAGTATGTGATCAATTTTCGAGAAGGTTCCATGAGATGCTGAGAAGAAGGTATATTCTTTTCTGTTTGGGTGGAATGTTCTATAGAGGTCTGTTAAGTCCATTTGATTCATTACATCTGTTAGTTCTCGTATTTCTCTGTTAAGTTTCTGTCTGGTTGACCTGTCCATTGGTGAGAGAGGAGTGTTGAAATCTCCTACTATTAGTGTGTGGGGTTTGATGTGTGATTTGAGTTCTAGTAATGTTTCTTTTACATATGTGGGTGCTTTTATATTAGGGGCATAGATATTCAGGACTGAGACTTCATCTTGATGAATTGTTCCTGTTATGAGTATAAAGTGTCCTTCTCCATCTCTTCTGATTGACTTTTGTTTGAAATCAATTTTGTTAGATATTAGGATAGCCACACCTGCTTGTTTCTTAGGTCTGTTTGCTTGAAAAACCTTTTCCCAACCCTTTACTCTGAGGTAATGTCTGTCTTTGAGGTTGAGGTGTGTTTCTTGTAAACAGCAGAATGCTGGATCATGTTTTTTTATCCATTCTCTTAACCTATGCCTTTTTATAGGTGAATTGAGTCCATTAAGCAATATTAATGACCAGTGGTTTGTAACTCTGTTTATTTTTTTGGTGGTAGTGTTTGTGTGTTTCCCTTCTTTGGGTTGTGTTGGTGGAGGGTTATCAGATGTCTGTCTTCTTGTGGGTGTTGTTAGCTTCCTTGGGTTGAGGTTTTCCTTATAGTACTTTCTGTAAGGCTGGGTTTGTGGATATATATTGTTTAAATCTGTTTTTTGTCATGGAATATCTTGTTTTCTCCATTGGTGGTGAAAGAAAGCTTTTCTGGGTATAGTAGTCTGAGCTTGCATCCATGGTCTCTTTGTGACTGCAGCACATCTATCCAAGATCTTCTGGCTTTCATGGTTTCCATTGAGAAGTCAGGTGTAATTCTGATAGGTTTACCTTTATATGTTACTTGATCTTTTTCCTTTGCAGCTCTTAATATTCTTTCTTTATTCTGTATGTTTTGTATTTTGATTATTATATGGCGAGGGGATTTATTTTTTTGGATCCAGTCTATTTGGTGTTCTGCAAGCTTCATGTGCCTTCATAGGGATATCCTTCTTTAGGTTGGGAAAGTTTTCTTCTATAATTTTGTTGAATATATTTTCTGTGCCTTTGAGCTGGAGTTCTTCTCCTTCTTCTACCCCTATTATTCTTAAGTTTGGTCTTTTCACAGTGCTCCAGATTTCCTGGATGTTTTGTATTAAGAATTTGTTGGATTTAATGTTTTCTTAGACCAATGAGTCTATTTCTACTATAGTATCTTCAGCACCTGAGATTCTTTCTTCTATCTCTTGTATTCTGTTGGTTATACTTGTCTCTGTAGTTCCTGTTCGTTTACCCAGATTTTCCACATCCAGCCTTCCTTCAATTTTTGTTTTCTTTATTACCTCCATTTCGGTCTTCAAGTCTTGAACTGTTTTCTTCACCTTTTTGATTGCTTTTTCTTGGTTTTCTTGAATATCTTTGAGGGATTTATTAATTTCTTCCAACTTTTTGTTTGTCTTCTCTTCCATTTCTTTAAGGGAGTTTTTCACTTCCTGTTAAAGGTCTCCATCAATTTTCATAAAGTTATGTTTAAAGTCGTTTTCTTCTACCTCCTCTGGGCTAAAATGATCAAGTCTTCCTGTTGAGTGTCCATTGGATTCTGGTGTTACCATGTTGCTTTTTAAGATGTTAGGGGAATTCTTACATTGGCGCCTACCCAGCTCTTCCTTCAAATGAGGCCAGCAGTGTCTTGGCATCTTGGTCCAATCTTTGCTGTGGCTGTCTGAGTACTTGGGAGTTTTTCTTGGTCTGCCCTCTCTTAGGTCCCCTCAGCACTGGAGCAGGCTGTGTTGCAGGATTTCAAGGACCTCACAGGCGAAAAGGCAGGCTTGGGGGCAGCGGGGGTTGGGGGAAAGCCCAGTAGCAGGAACACACTCAGCTGGATGGCCAGAAAAGCCAGGGGTTTGGGGAGGGGCCCCTGGGTTCTGTCCCACTGGAAAGATCCCAGAGAGTGGCACTTCCAGCTGTCCAGCTGTGTGGCTGCTGGCTCACCTCTCTGGTCCCCTCAGCACTGAAGCAGGCTGTGTTGCAGGGTTCCAAGGACCTCGCAGGCAAAAAGGTGGGCTTGGGGACAGAGTGGGTTGGGAGAAAGAAAGAGAACTTTAAGTCTTTGAAGAAAGAAATTGAAGAGGATATCAGAAAGTAGAGAGATCTCCCATGCTCTTGGATAGATAGAATTAACATAGTAAAAATGGTAATCGTACCAAAAGCAATCTACAGACTCAATGTAATCCCCATCAAAATTTCAACACAATTCCTCACAGATCTTGAAAGAACAATACTCAACTTCATATGGAAAAACAAAAATCCCAGGATAGCCAAAACAATCCTATACAATAAAGAAACTTCTGGAGGCATCTGGTGTAGGAGGTTCTTCTGTATTCATGTTGCTTTCATTGGTGAATAAAGAAACTGCCTTGGCCTTTTGATAGGGCAGAAATCAGGTAGGCAGAGTAGAAAGAATGGAATGATGGGAGGAAGAAGGGCAGTGTGGCAGACGCTATGGTTCTCCTGCCCAAGACTGACTCTGGTTAGGAAGATTTCCTGGTAAGCCATGACCTCGTGGTGCTATACAGATTATTAAAAATGGGTTAAATCAAGATGTGAGAGTTAGCCAATAAGAGGCTAGAGCTTATGGGCCAGGCAGTAATTTAATTAATACAGTTTCCGTGTGGTTATTTCGGGGCTTAACCTATCCGGGCAGCCAGGAGCCATGCGGCTGGGAGCCAGGGGGCTGGGACCAAAAGCAGGCCCCGCTCCTCCTTAATACAGATTGGCTGCCCAATGTGGTAAATTGACTCCATGTAAAACCTGAGAGGGCTTAAAAAGGAATTCTAGACACAAATGTAGAGTTTAGCACAGCTGGCAGCGTGCCATAGCTCCTTTAAGAGAGAATTTCCTGACTCAGCAGCCATACCAAAAAAAAAAAGCCACACAGTTTTAAAATGCGGCTTCCTGCTCTGTGCCGCCAGCCGGAACTCCAGCTATAAAGCATTTCAATGCCTTTTATGGGCCTGAATGTTTGTGTGCCTGCTCAGGATTGGGAAGAAAGTACTCTGAGACCATGCCAATGGCTCAGTGCTCCCCGCCTGGACAGGCGGCAGGATCAGGCTTAAGCGGGCAGGAGAGCATGGCAGATTTCTTCTGCCATACAGAGAGATGTTTCCAGGCTGTGCAGTGCTCTGCCTGGCAGATTTGGCTGTAACTCAGATAAAAAGCACTTTCTCAGAGTTAAAGTGCTGAGTGTGGCTCCTACCTGACGGCCCCAGAGCTAGCAGACATGGTACGTCCACCATTTTGAAATTGGAGAGAGACGGAGTCAACATCCAGAGTAGCTGCAACCAAGCTGCTTAGCATTTTAAAAGCTCTTCAAGATAGTAAAGAATTACAGATTCACAATAGGACAGATTCAGACATAAAAGACCTCTAAATGGGTCACACTGTTGAATAAAGGTACATAGTAGGCTTAAAAGAGAAAAGAAATAAAGAGTATAGAGAGATACTTTTTAAAAAAGGGTAAAGTCTTTAAAGAGAGAGAGTACAGATAGTCATAGATTAAAAAAATAATAAGCCATGTAAAAATGGAAAATTCACAGAATGTCTGGATTATGTATTTTATTGTGTTTTCTTTAAATTTTTTGACTGTGAAGGAGCTAAGTACAGAGAGAAATTTCATTGTGGGGCTGCTAAGCTAAACCAGCATGGATATTATAAAGGTATTATGACTTCAGAATTTGGGCCTAAGGATATGATGCTTTGGAAAAGAGTTTCTTCTTTTGTTTTCACAGAGGATGAGAACCTATGGATTGCTTCTAGACCAATATGGTATGATAGACCACGCCCTCATGAAAGGTCACCATGATCACCTTCAGAAAATTACTTCACTCAACTGCCGACTGAGATGAACCTGGCACACAGGATACACCATGAAAGACCTGATTAACAGCGCCCCCATACAACAGGAAGAAGTTTGGAGAGAAATAACTACGCCCATATTCCCAAATATTATTTATAAATGTTCTTTTACATTTAAAGGGGGAGATGATATAGATATAATTAATTTGCATTGGTATGATTCTTGGTTTGTTGATATAAATTTAAGATCAATCTTGTTATATGCATATTTCTGTTCTTGATTAAGGTTTTGTGATTGTGTAGTTCATTTAAAAATGTAATGTATAATTAAGAAATATAGGTTGTTAATAGATAATCATCTATAATAGTTAAGTTTGTAGTCATGTTAGTTAGATTTTTCTAGATATATAGAGATATATTTCAGTTATATAGGCATTCTTCATATCTTTCAAAGACGACAGAATATGGCATTTAATGTTTTAATAACTTAGGGCTTTTCATGACAATGAGACACATCTGCTCCTGGCAGCACCAAGATATTTCCTGAAGAAGATGAGTATCAAAGAGGCTCCTTATGGAGTTGATTAGCCATTTGGGCAAGAAACTGCTCTTGCCTGGACTGTTGCATAAACTGGACATGAAGAACCCACAGAGAGAGGACTGCTGAACTTGCCTAAAGGTGAGATGATCCTTCAGGGTTCCTGATTCATGAAAGAGTCTGCGAGACATTCTGCAGAATACAGAAGAAAGTGATTGAACTGTCTTTGAAATTTCCTGCTTTATGAAAAAGTCTGCTGGATACTATGGGCCTGTAGGCTGAAGATGGATGCCCCAACAGTACAAAATAAATTTGGATGACTATCCAGGAAGCGAGATGTCTCTGTCACTTCTAGAGTTTTGGAAGTTGCTTACTTCTCGTTTACTTAGGCAATATTATATCCTTCTGGAGTCTTTGATGGAGTTGAAGAATAGATAGATAGTTATAGTTTTCCATTGTTATGATAAAAAATTATATATAAATATTGTAACTGTAATTCTTGCTTGATAACTGTTTTGTTATATGTAATTTTACTATGTTAAAGTGAAAGACTTTCTTTTTTGTTTGTATTTGTGTAGCTTTCACCAACCCCATATCAGACAGAGGACTGATCTCCAAAATAAAGAACTCAAGAAACTACACATAAAAATACCAAATAATCCAATTTAAAAATGAGGTACAGATCTAAACAGAGAATTCTCAACAGAAGAATCTCAAATGACCAAAAGAAACTTAAGGAAATGTTCAACATCCTTAGTCATCAGCAAAATGCAAATCAAAACAACTTTGAGATGTCATCTTATACCTGTCAGAATGGCTAGGATCAAAAACACTGATGACAGCTTATGCTGGAGAAGATATGGAGAAAGGGGAACACTCTTCCATTCCTGGTGGGAATGCAAACTTGTACAGCCACTTTGGAAATCAGTATGGCAAGTTCAGAAAATTGAGAATCTACCTCAAGACCCAACAATACCACTTTTAGGCATATACCCAAAGGAGGCACACTCATACCACAAGGACATATGTTCATAGCAGCATTATTCTTAATAGCCAGAATCTGAAAACAACCTAGATGTCCCTCAATTAGAGAATGGATAAAGAAAATGTGGTACATTTACACAATGGAGTACTACTCAGTGATAAAAAAAAAATCTTGAAATTTGCAAGCAAATGCACAGAAGTGGAAAAAAAATTATCCTGAGTGAGGTAACCCAGACCTAGAAAGAGAAATATGGTATGTACTCACTCATAAGTGAATATTAGGTATAAAACAAAGATGATCAGTACAACCCCAGAGAAGCTAGGTAATAAAGAGGAAGGGGAAATAGACATGATCTCTAAAACCTTCATCCAATAACTGATGGAAGCAGATGCAGAGATGCAGAGTGGTTAGTTATGGAACTAACCACTGGACAGAGCTCCCAGAGTCACGTCGAAGAGAGGGAGGAATGATGCATGAGCCAAGGGGTCAAGACCATTATCAGGAAACCCACAGAAAAAGCTGACCCAAACTAGTGGGAGTTCACTGACTCTGGACTGACAATCAGGAAACCTGCATGAAACCAATATAGCCCTCCTTAAAGTAGGTGCAGGGGGTATCTTGGGCAGTAGGGCCACTGACAGTGGGACCAGGAGCAATCCCTAACGAATGATCTGACTTTTTGGAGCCGATTTCCTATGAAGAGAAACCTTGCTCAGTCTAGACACAAGGAGAAAGGGTCTTGGTCTTGCCTCAACTTGGTGATGTGACAGAATTCATTGACTCCCCATGGGAGGCCTTACCCTCTCTGAGGAGCAAATGGAAGTAGGGTGAGGGGAATGTGGGGGGAGCGGAAAGTGAGGGAGGGGAAACTGATATTAGTATGTAAAAAAATAAAATAAAATAAAAAAGAAACATGGTGTCGGGGAGGAGAGCTGAAACTGGGGCCTGTAGTTACCAAGCCTTTAAATTAGAGCAGACTGGATCTACATAGATAGAAAGAGAAGAAATTAGAGAGGTTTACAAGCTGTGGTCCAGCTAATCCAATGATGGCTGTCTCCCAACTGGATGTCCAATAATCCAGTAGTTGTTCAGTCCATGAGGCTGGATGTCTCAGTTAGTCTTCAGTACACATCAGAATGCAGGAATTCCAAAGAAGCAGGCTCTAATAATGTCAATGAAATTAGAGCAGGGGCAAGCAGGAAGAGAGCAAACACTTCTTCCATGTTCTTCATATAGGTGGCCCCTACATGTGGCCCAGACTTAAGGTGGATCTTCCCTGCTCAAAAGATCAGAATTTAGGGACGGTATTCAACTTCAATAAGTCAATCAAGAAAAATCCCTTACATGTGCATCCAGTCGCTTGGGTTTTAGTTAACTGCAGATGTAGTCAAGTTGACAACCAAAAATAGCCATCAAACCACCATTGGCCTCTTCCTGCCTACAGTTCCCTCACGATCCTTCTTGTCTTGATGGACTGAACCCCCAGACTGTGAACCCAAATAAAACTTTCATGAGTGTAGGGAGTGGCAGAAGTCCTAAGTGTAGAAAGGCCACACCAAAGCCTCTGAACTATAGGAAAACAGCAAAACCTTCCCCAGGCTAGGCTCAGGGAAATGACAGAGCCTTCCCCAGGCTAGACTCAGGGAAATGGAAAAGCCTTCCTGCTGCAAATATTGACCATGTGTGCATAAAATGTCTACCATAGCTTCCTTTCCCAGACATTACAAACCTAGAGACTACTCCCCTATAAAGGCTGTTCCTTCCAGCATTCTGTAAGCCTGTCTTCTTGGTCCAGATATATAAACCATAATCACTGCCTCCTCATTTATCTGAATGCAATAAATAATCCCACCTCCTTGTTCAGCTGTGTGTAATAACCCAGTCTCTCGGTTCACCTGTATAAACTAAACGCACTGAACTTCCAGGTGCTGTGGTTTCGCCATCAAAGAGCCAAGGCCACCCGACCCCAGCATATGTCTGTCTGTCTGTCTTGCCTTCATTCTCTCCCTGACTCAATCAGGTCAAGTCCCTGAAGCTGTGCAAGGACATGTCAAGTGGCACCTGACCAGGGACTGGAACAGGGACAGGAACATGGACACTGTTCTATGAGGAACTCTCACTGGCCAGATGAGGGAATGCTCCCAAGAGATGCTCACGGAATGCTGGTCAAAGAAAAAAAAAAAAAAAACAGTGAAAAAGGGAGAAACAAAAGTCAAGAAAGAAATAAGGTAAAACAAACAAAGGGGTATAAAGTTCGAAGAGCTGGGCATAAAACACTACAACAAGTAGAATCTAGAGATAGACAGCTATCTGTTAAGATTTGGGAGTAATTAGAATCTAGAGAGAGGTAATTACATGGGGATGCTTTGAGGGGCACTGGGGAAACCTTGGAAGTGAGCTGGAGGCATGGCAGCTTCACTGGTTCTTGGACTGAGTTTGGGAGGCACGCCCTTGGTTTCAGGAAATGGGTAATGAATTTGGTTAAAAATTTTAAAACCTGAGGAATGGATACACACCCCACAGGCCCAAACATGTTTCCATTTTTTGCTTTCCGTTTAACAGCCTTCATGTTACATTTAGTGAGAAAAAAGAAAAAGCAAGCAGTGTACAGGCAACAGATGCAAGGGACATGTGATGTGTGCAGCAGGCTGGCACAAGCTAGCTCCGGGGGCTGCGGTGGCAGGTGCTGAAGAAAGAGAGCAATCAATAGTCCTACCAAGCTGCGATGCCGATGAACCACAACAATAACCAGCATGGCCGGATATCCCTACAAGTACAACAATGGCCTTTGTGTATTGGTGGTAACCAGCAGCTTAACGGGCGGGAAATCATGTCTGGTGTGGAGACCTAGCCAACTACCCAGGACTAGTAAGGTCATGGATCTAAAGGAAGAGCCTACTACTCTAAACAGTGTAATTCCTAACCGCATTCTAATTGTTTATCATTATGCCCGCAGATGAGGGTAGCTCTCACCCCCTCAGTAAAGAAGCTTCTTTTTGCAACACACAGAAAGCCACAACTGGTCAAAATTCTGGGCACGATTGGTAGGGTTTCCAGCCCCATTCAATACCTCTACAGGACAACTGCACCCAAGGTTCAGGGAACTTGGCAGGAGAGGGGCGGAAATATTTTAAGAGCCAGGAAGTCAAGTGTAAGGATGGTTTCTCCTAAATATGACAGGGAAGCTCCACTCATGCAATCCCAACAAGATGCTGACTAAACAAGACCTGAGCCATCCAAACACAAGTTGACATCCCAACACAGATGGGAGAAATCTCAGGGGAATCACTGTTAGATGCAGAGCTACAGCCAGCCAACAACACTGAGAGAGGGAGAATAGGTCTTCTCCAGGGATGAAGACTGGCTAATTGGTTATCCAGAACCAAGTGGTCAGACCTAAACACATATACAGACGAGTAACACTAAACAGACTCAGCTGGTTATATGTATACATTTATAAATATGTATTTTATGCATTTATATATTTAAATGATGTTTAAAATATTATACATGTACATTGTATCTAAATATATTTAAAATATTATATATTTGATATTTTATGTTATTAAAATATAAAATATATAAATTTACAAATAAAAGGGGGCCATGAATTTGAGAGGGCATGGCAGAGGAACATTCCAAATATTGGAGAGAGGGGCAGGGGGATTACGTTCTATTTTAATTTCTAAAAAATTAGCCACTAAAAAAAAGAAAGTTTTTCTTAAGTTTCAGGTCTTCATTTAATCTCACTGAGTTGATTTCTGTATAGGATGAGAAATAGAAGTCTGATTTCTCATCTCCCATATGTGGATATCTGGTTTTCCTAGGACAACTTGTTAAGGAGGCTTTCTTTCCTCCAGGGATGTCTTGTCAAGAATCAATGGTTGCAGCTTTTAGATTTGATTCTGGGTACTCTAGTCTTTATCCTTGGTCTCCGTGTCTGTTTATTGTGCCAGTATTACAGGGTTTTTTGTTACTGCATCTTTGTGGTATAATATAAAACCAGGTGTTGTGATTCTACGACCATTATCCTTTTTCTCAGGATTGTTTTGGTTATGTGGGATCCTGGGTAGTTCTATATGAATGTCTAGATTGTTTTGTGGTTCTTTGAAGAGAGTCATTGGACTTTGGATGGGGACTGCATCCATAGGGAAGACGTTTGAGAATATGGCCATTTTCACTGTGCTCATTCTGCCAGTCCATAAATATATGAGATCTTGCCACCTTTTGCTGTATTCAAATTCTTTCTTCACTGTCCTACAGTTTTAATTTTAAGAGTTCTTTTACTTCCTTGATTGGGTTTATTTCCACGTTCTGTGTTTGAGTCCACTATGAATGAGATTATTTTCTGGATTTCTTGCTCAGGATGTTCATTATCAGTATGGAAAAAGGAGACTAGTTTCTGCATGCTTATTTTATGGCCTATTACTTTACAGGAAGCACATATCAGATCTAAGAGGTGTGTGTGTGTGTGTGTGTGTGTGTGTGTGTGTGTGTGTATGCATGTGCATGTGTGTGTCTGTGTGTGAAGACCTAGTGTCTTTTAAGATCACATGATCAATAAATGGATACAATTTGACTTCTCCATTTCCTATTTGTACTCCTTTTATTTCTTTCTCTTACCTTATTTCTCTGGTGTTGTATCGAATAGAGTAGTGAAAGCTGAAGCCCATGTCTCATTTAGAGACAAGGTTTCAGTTTATGATACACAGTACACTGTTAAATTGTCAGGTGGTGTTCAAAACTGGTTCTGGAGGCAGAGTTTGCTCTCCCCTTCCTACTTCAGGCCCAAGCATGTTTATTTCAAGTGTCCTCCAAACCTGAGGGAAGCTATCCCTCTAGCCCTGTGACAGGAACAGAAGAGAAGGGGAGACGACAAAAAAAACAGCTCAAGAATAAAAACACAGCGCCCTTGAAAACAGCCAAAAGGTAAGCCATTTTCAAACATAGTTACTATTGTTTTTCCCATGGTATAAAAATGCCTGCAGTGGGAACCAGATGCCAGAAGTTCATCCATATAGAGAAAACTCCCAGTTGGGCATTTCAGCCAACTGCCTCAACTCAGTTTCCCTCACTGTCTTATCCTGGATGTTACAAGCACTAAAATTTGACAGTATTAGCTTTATTTGCTCTCTCAGGGCAGCTACGCCTGTCATCTTTGCTAGATGTACCAACTTTGATGTTTTGTTATCTATCTGCTACAGCTTACTACATGATTAGTAAAATCATTTATTCAAAACCAAACATGAAGCTATCAAGAATCATTCTCCAACCATACAGAAAACAACTTCCCACCCACCCCCATTCAGTACAATATTGATTATTGGTTTGTCTTACATAACATTTGTTAAAGTATAGGCCTTCTATCCCTAGTTATGCATGGTTTTCACCATGGAGGGATACTGGGTTGTTTTTTTTTCCAAAGGCTTTTTCTGGCTGTTGAGAAATGACATGGGTTTTGCCCGATTGTATTTACACACTACTTTACATTTATTGATTTGCATATACTAAACCACCCTTACATCCGTGGTATGTAAAATGCATTGTTGCCGGGCAGTGGTGGCGCACGCCTTTAATCCCAGTACTCAGGAGGCAGAGGCAGGTGGATCTCTGTGAGTTCGAAGCCAGCCTAGTCTACAAGAGCTAGTGCCAGGACAGGCCCCAAAGCTACAGAGAAACCCTGTCTCAAAAAAAAACAAAAATAATAATAATAATAATAAAATAAAATGCATTGTTAAATTTGTTTTTTCAAAAACTTTGCCTTAAAAAAATTGTGTCTGAAGCTGGGTAGTGGTGATGCATACCTTTAATCCCAGCACTCAGGAGGTAGGTGGATCTCTGTGAGTTCAAGGCCTAGTCTACAGAGCTAGTTCCAGGACAGCTAGGACTGTTTCACAGAGAAACCCTGTCTCAAAAATGAAAAAAAAAAAAGTATCTGTATTCATCAAGGAAATTGTTCTATAATTTAGCTGGCTTTGGTATTAAGGAAGTACTGACTCTGTAGCATGAATTTGGAAGCTCCCCCTTCTCTTTCTATTCTATGGAATAGTCTGATGATTGTGGGTATACTAGTTCCTTTTTAAAGACTTGGTAGAGAGGGCTGGAAAGATGGCTCAGTGGTTAAGAGCTTTGCCTGCACTTCCAAAGGTCCTGAGTTCAATTCCCAGCAACCACATGTGCTCACAACCATCTGAATGAGATTTAGTGCCCTCTTCTGGCCTGCAGGGATACATGCAGGCAGAACACTGAATACATAATAAATAAATAAATCTTAAAAAAAAAAAAAACTTGGTAGAGAACTGGGTGGTGGTGGTGCACGCCTTTAATCCCAGCACTCAGGAGGCAAAGGCAGTAGGTTCTCTGTGAATCTGAGGCCAGCCTTGTCTACAGAGAGAGTTCGAGGACAGCCAGAGCTACACAGAGAAACACTGTCTCAAAAAACAATAAATAAATACTTGGTAGACTTCATCAACAAATATATCTGATTGCGGGCTTTATCCATTCTAATTCTCAATTACTTAGAATGCAAGTTTTCATACTATTCTCTAATGATCCTCTGGATTTCATTGGTATCTAGTCTAAGAGAGTGTCTGAGTAGTAAGCACTGAAGTAACTCACTATTATTGTATCTGGACCTGTCTCTTTACATCCAGTAGTGTTTGTTTTATGAAATGAGTGTCACCAATGTTGAGTGTTATATTTTCTTGATAGATTTCTTTTATTAAAAAGCAATAACCCTATTCATTCCTTACCATTTTGACTTGACATGTACTTTGTCATATATGAGTATAGCTACTCCTGCCTGCCTGCAGATTCTGTTTTGTTGGAATATCATTTTCCATCTGTTCATTTTTGGTTTGTGCCTTTGCCTCACAGGTGAGTTTTTCCAAGATAGCAAGCTAACTTGTCTTTAAAACATCTGTTCAGTCAATCCACATCTTTTAATGGGAGCGTTGTGACCATTTACAATTGGTGTTACCATTGAATGTCACATACTAATTTCTTCCCCCTATCTTAGAGGCTTGTTGGTTTACTGAGTCAATGACAACTGCTTCTTTCTTATTTCTCATGTGTTTATCCTTGTGAGATGAATGCTCACTATTTCCAAACACACATGCTTCTGTGTATCTTTCCTTTTTATGTGTGTAGTATTCTTTTAAGTGTTTTCCCAGCATTGGCTTAGTGGTCACGAATTGCTTTACATATGCTTATCATGGAAGATCAGCATTTCACCTTCAGTTTTTAAAGGATCGCCCTGTGTAAGAGTCACTGTTCATGGCTTCAGACATATTAGTCCGTGTTGTCCTGCTGCTAGGGTTTCTATTGTGAGGTGTGCAGGTATCCTGAAAGGTTTGCCTTTTATGTAACTTGGTACTTTTCTCTTACAGCTTTCAAGATTATGTCTTTGGACTATACTCTTGGCATTCTACCTATGAGATGGAGAGGGGTTTTTATTATTTGTTTATTTGTTTTATGGTCACGTTTATTTGAAGTTTGAAATACCTCCTGTGTTTAGGTGTCCTTAGCATACTCTGGACTTGAGGGATTTTCCTACTATAGATTTTATTCAATAGATTTTTCTGTGCCTTTGGTCTTACCTCTCTTTCTTCTTGTACATCATAGGTTCACAGTTTTGTCTTTTAATCATGTCTCCGAGATCTTAAATGTGCAGTCATATTTGATTTTTTTCTTTTACTTCTGTCTGACTGTAAGTATTCTTCACACTTTGTCTAGTCTATTGGTAATGATTCCTTTTCCATTTTTTAAATGTTATTTATTGGACTTTTATTTCCAATATTTTTTCAGAGTTTCTATTTCTGCTGAATTTCTCATCTATATTGCTAAACTTCTTGTCCAAGTCTTAGGCTGATTTCTTTAATTCGCTTCTGTATCTACTTGAATCCTCTCTGAAGTCGTTAATATTTTAGAATTACTTTTGAATTCTTTGTTTGGCATTTCATCCATTTCTACATATTTGGATTCAGTAATTGAACATTCATGAACCTTTGCAAGAATTATAACACCTTAATTTTTCATATTTCCATTTCTATCCTGTGACTTGTACATCTGGTTGCCCATATTTTTTCTAGTCAATGGTCCAACCCAGGATCCCATACTATACTTAACTTCCAATGTGTGATAGATTCTCAGTCTTTCTTTATGGTCAAATCTTTCCTGACCTGACCACATTAAAGAATGCTAGCCATTCACTTTGCAGAATTGCTCAATTTGAGCCCATGATGTTTCCTCATGACTAAATTTATATTGTGCATTTGGGGCAATAACATCTCAGAAACAGTGTTGTGTCCTTCTATGGACAGCCCTATCAAAAGGCACAGGTGTACATATGTCTCCTTACTGGTGACATGGTGATGGTGACCTAAACCACTAGGGTAACATGATGGGTTTCTGTGCTAATATAACTTTTTAAAATTTTTAATACTATTTTATAAGATACCTTGAAAATAATCAAATATCTATTTTTTTCATCACTCATTCCCTGATAGTAATACCCATCAATGAGCCCTGTCTTCAACAATTACTACTATTTGCCGAATGGTGATTTTTTTTTCTTTTTTAAATGCATAATTGTTACAAATTTATGAAACAACACCTGGATTAAGGCATAGAATGTTATGTGTATTCCAGAAACTTCCTTCCCCCGCCCCCGACTCCTGCCCAATCACCTTTTTCCTTCTCCTGTTCCCAAGGTAGCTGTTGTTCTGACTAATGTTTCCTTACATTGGTATTCTTCTGTCTTCTCTCAGTCACATCGCTTATAAGATTATCCATGTTGCTATGCATCAGTTGTTCAATGCAAAATAGTGATTTTTTAAAAATTTCCATCATTCCTTCTATATTCATGTCCAAGTTGCTTCTGGCTGCTATAGTAGAAGAGCATGGGCCAGACGGTTAAAGAAACCGTTCACTTCTCACAGTTCTTGTGGCTCAAAAGCTTGAGATCCAAGCACAGGCAGATCATAGGTGTGCTGAGGGCTTTCCTGATGTGTATCCTCACATAGCAGAGTAGAGAAAAGCATCTTCAGTCTCTCTTCTTATACAGCCAGGAATTCCATCACTGGGCTCCACCCTTGTGACCTCATAGACATTTGATCACCTCCCAAATGTCCCATCTCCAAACACCATCCCATGGATGTTATGTCTCAACATTAAATTTTAAAATGACACAAACCTAGAGTACATAACAATTAAAATTCTATCAGAAGCTTCTCTCATTTATTTGTTCAATCAATTATTTATGACCTGGAATCACTATTCTCCTGTCTCAGCCTTTGAGGAGCTGGGATCATAGACTGGGGTTTCATTGCTTCGAGGCCTCCTTAACACGATTAGGAATTCTATGTGCATAAATGCATATGCATAGATTAACCTACCTATCTACTTAAGTATTAACTATTAATTACATTGACACCTCTAATCAATTACAGGGTTCACTTTTAATATCCACCTTGCCTCATTTGTAACATCCTTCCCTGACAATGAGGAACCTGACTCTCTTTATCCACAGAGTGTTTTCTTGTTCAGTCATAATGGCTTCAGCATTGCTAATTCAAACTCCCTATGTAAAATTAAGTTACTGACTAGAGCATAATATTTATGGATAGTTCTTACCTGTGGCTTTAAGATACATCATTCAATTCTGTTTTTAACCCTCCTCCCCTCTGTCCACCACCCTTCAGTTTGGTTGTATTATTCGACTGTAGAGTAAGATTCATTTGTTGCTGTTTGTATTCCATTTTGACTTCCCCCACATTCTAGCTGGTTTGAATTATCTGGGGTTATATGAAGTGTTGACATGATCCCCCAAATCAGGGCTATACAGAAAGATCCTCGTTCTGACAAGTTTTGTTCCTAGTTTTTGAATTTTTATTTTTATTCCTTGTGGGGAGTTTTATTCTCCCATGCTGGCCTGAGGCTGTTTAATTCAATGTGGAGAAGTGTCTTCAAGATTTCTTCTGATTCATGGTACTTATTTAGGGAGTCATTTTTATCCACTGAGGCATTCTGGATGGATTTTGATAATAACTGTGTGAGTTTATTCATTGTGCCCTGTTCATTTTGGGAGTCTTAGAACAAATCAACAGATTTCTAAATCAAGTGAGCCTTCTTCTACCAGTGCAGAACAGCGAAGCGCAAGTGGTGGTGGGAATTACATGCTCTTTGACTGGGCTCTCTTGTTTGGTGGGATAGTGAGTAGCCCCTTTTTGTTTACTATCTCTCCTCCCCTACAGCTCTCCCTTCCATTTCCCAACATGATGGTGACGTCACATACTCTACATCCTCAGTGTCACCTGAATATGGATGATACCAAGTTTTCAAAATAACTAAAAAGTAAGGCAAATAGTAAAGATCCCAGTTAACCTGCTCACACATGCAGCCTCGGCGTTGCTGGCACACCAGCAGGTCTGGAAAGACTGGGGGACACAAAAAAAGTGACAGCCATCTATAGAGCTCAGATCTGTCCAAAACAAGCCTGAAAGAATCGGAAAACAGAAGAGAAAGGAAAAACAAAACAAAAATCAGTAAGGCCTCTACTAGTCCAAAGCAGAACATGGTTTCCAGTGGAGCCAGGGTAAGAAGAAAGTAGGAGACATCCGTTGGCAGCTGACACTCCCCCAAGCCAAAACCACTGGAAATACCTCACCGGAACAGCTTCAGCAAATGGGAGGCCTTCTGCATTCATGTCAGTTTTTCATCATTCTGGGATGAAATTCGTCCACTCTCTCACCTTTCCCATTTGCCTCTTCCCCAGCCCAGCAACCGAACCAGACTTTCTTCACATTCACTTCTGGGAAGAGCTGAGACTGTGAGATACAGATGCCAAGGTAGAATGGAGGGGAGCAGTCACTGCCAGGCATCTTGATCTTTATTAAGAGAGTAAACTGTTTCTATAACATAAGCAAAGAGTCAAGAGAAAAACATCATAAGAGTACCGTCCCCTTCTACCTACCTCTTCTACCACCACCTCCTTCCAGTTTGAACTGAACATGCATAAACAGATGGACGATAGAGATGGGTAGATGATTGGCAGGTGATATGAAGATATGATAGACACAAGATGGACCTGTGTAGACTTCTGACTATAGACCAGGCCTTTGGACAACAAATAGTCATACAGCTCGGATGGGTTTGGGATCTCAGAGCCTCACAATGCCCCAGCATAACTCAGGTGTGGTAGAGCCTGCGACTGCTATTCACAAAAGTCAGGATCTACCTGAAAGCACTGAACGGAGAGAAATGAGAACTGCCCCCAATACACACACACACACACACACACACACACACACACACACACACACACACACACACGGTGTTAGAGGTTTACCCTGCCAATTCTTCAGTACAGATAAAGGGTAGCTCCAAGTGATGGAGAACCAGACTTCGCCAGTGGATGCTTTCACCACTGTAAACATCAAGAGTAAGACCTGTCTCCAAGGTAACTCTCTGGATAAACTACCATCCAATAAATGAGCTGGCAGAAAGTGTGATGATGAAATTTCCCAGCTCAATAGGCTTCTGTGGATCCAAGGGCCTCTCAGGAGGACCTCCACTCCCTGTAAGGTCCTGGAACTGGAAGGGGACATAGGAGAGGAATACTCTGGGTAAAAACACAGTGGTGTTTATGCTGTGGAGACTGATCGGGAAGGGAGACACCAGAGGAAGGGCCAAAGCTATGGGGTTCTCAGTCTGACTGAGGAGCCTTGTCAGACCCACCAGTAGTGACAACACACTTGACTGATGCTCACCCACTTTCCTCAGCCACCAATCCTTCTTGCGTTTTTGAATGCCTGGGAGTTACCTTCTTAGGTTTTGTTGAAAGCAGAGGCAAATGGTGAGGCTGGGGTAGAAGAACTTGCAGAATAATGGGCTCTCTGTTGGTTTGAGGAGTCTGGTTCCCAGGGATCCCTCTGACTCCCAAGCATACCATGCTACCAGCATCCCTGATAAAGGGATGGACCACTGCTGGATGTGCTCTGAAATAGGAATGCACAGCTTATTCCCCAGACAGTGCTGATTACAGCAGGAATAGCACAGCCGTCCGCCTTTTCATCCCCACATTTTATCTTTGTTTTCCCATGTGTCTCCATCCTTTGTAGGGCCCAGTTCTTCAAGGGTGGACAGAAAGAGCAACACAAGTAGGTCACTCAACAAAGGCATTAGGTAAGCCTGCTTCTGGAACATGTCATCTTTCTTCCACATCCAAACTCACTCAAACTTTGGTGAGTTGCTTAGTACAAGTACTACCAGAGAAACAAGACATTCCCTGCCACAGATGAGAACACAGGATAGGGAAGTAATCCCCCAGAGCAGTAACTGTTCCAATCTGGGAAGCCATGGCAGGGCAATCTCCTTGCCAAACACCATGAGCAACACTCAGGTATATGGTTTGAATGTTTGTGCCCCTTACCCCTCCCACCAAAAAATAACGCTAAAGTCCTAAGTCCCAACATGGCTGCCTAAAAAGTAGAGGCTGCTCCACACTCATGACTGAGATTCATGTCCATACAGAAAGACTTCAGAGTAAGTTATAATGACCCACATCTGTAAACTCAGCAGTAGGGAGTGCTGGCTTCCAGACTAGCATGGGAAGGAAGGAGAGGGGTAGGGAAGAGGGGAAGAGAAAGAGCGAAACATGAGAGAACAAGAAACTAGAATTCGTGAATAAGGAACCAGACTCTCACCAGCGAATATGCCGTCACCTGATCTTGGGCTTCTCGGGCTCCAGAACTGAGAGAAACAAGTGTCTACGTCATTTCAGTCATTCCCTTCCTGACACTATCACATCCCAAACAAACCAAGATTCAGCAGTTGGTAACTTTGCTCCGGCCTCTCCTTTAAGGAACAGCTAAAAGAAGCTCACAATTTCACCTACTACCTGACGATTTCAAAATGCTTCCGGCAGGCCAACGACACCAACACCAGCTGGAAGATGGCTGATGAAAAAGACTCTCAGGTGGAACAGGGATCCAAGTGCATGTTCAGGTTTGGGGAACAAAGAGAGATAGGAAGAGGTAAGAGAGGTTTAGGCGAAGGAAGACTGGAGGAAAGACCCAGAACATCTGGTGTAGGAAATTTTCATCAAATGTTAATTTTGATGGGGTTTTCGTTTTGGTTTTTTGTTTTGTTTGGTTTTTTGGTTTTTTGAAATATGGTTTCTCTGGGTATTCTAGGCTATTCTGGAACTTGCTCTGTAGGCCAGCTTGGCCTCAAACTCCAAGATCTGCCTGCCTCTGCCTCCCTAGTGCTGGGATTAGAAACGTGGACTACCACGGCCAACAGTTAATTTTTGTTTTAAATCTTGGGATCGCATCTTACCATTTTACCGGGGTGGATTGGAACTCCAACCTCAAGTGGTCCTCTTGCTTCAAGGCCCTGTGTAGTTGGGGTTACATGTACAAGCATCACATCCAGCTTGTGACTATTGATATTTTAGCCAATTGAGTCAGTGAAAGTGAAGACCAGAAAGACCTGGATTATATCACATAATATCTGGTGCCAAGACCTGCCTGCCCAAACCCAGAGCATGGTCCACATGAGGATTTTAGTGTATAAATATTCAGAGGTGACCGCTAAGGCCAGCAGAATTTACCCAGCTCCCTCCTTCCCCACCAAATCCTTGACTACAGCCAGCTGTCCCTAGATGGCTTTTCTCAACAACCCCACCGCTCCCCACTCTCCCTTCCCATGAGAAATTGACCAATTCCTACTTTATTCCTGACACAGAGTAGGCGCTCAATAATTGTGTGCCAAATAATGAAAGTGTTGTGCTAGCAGGGTTGGATCAATTAGTGATTGTAATTGAAGCTGAATGTAATTAATTATATAATTTGGAGCTGTTCAAGTTTAATTCCATTCAAATTGCATCATGAAAACAAGGCATGAAGAAAGACTACGAATAAAAGGAAAGGGGCCACATGCAATGCTTCCATGTGTAGATGGCACACGTGTGAGCTGGGTGCTTTGCTGAGGTCAGGATATTAAAACAAAAATGCCATAGACTGAGTAGAAGAGACATGTGCTTCTCATGATTTTAAAGGTTAGGAGATCTAAGAACAAGGCATCAGCAATACTGGGGGAACCTGTTTCACTGACTCACAGTCACTTTCTCCTGTGTCCTTACAAGACTAAGAGAACTCAGCTCTGTCTTTTAATAAGGGCACTAATCCTATTGAAAGGCTCTACATTCATGACCTAATTATTATACCCCCAAGACCTCACATCCAAACACCATCACACTGCAGATTTAGATTTCAACATTGGAGCCTTGGGCAGAAACAGTCAGTCCATAACACAACAATTTTTAATAGTAATAAAATACTTAGCAATTAAAAAGAATCACAGTTATACAACTAGTAGGTTCTGGTCCCGATTCCCATTTGGAGTCAGAATCCAAAATTAAGTGTTTCTCTTTAGTACCTGGGCTGTTCATCAGGGTTCTGTCTTGGCAATGAAGACTGCTCTGTTTTGACCCGTTTGAAAAACTGAAAAAACATGGCTGTGTGTTTTCAGTTTTTCATGGGACCTACATCTCCTCTCAACTCTCCCAAACTGAGAAGGTTCTAGAGCTAAAAAAGGATCCTTATACTAGTGGTTTTGTAGACTAATAAAACCCAGAACAACCTTTTTACAACAAGTGTTTGGTAATGACCCCTCACCATCCCGAAGTGAAATTTATAAAAATTACAAACCACCCACATATATATATTTTAAAGCCATATTGGTACAGGTGGGTTGCACTGACCATTTAAATGTGAGTTCCATGCAGTCACTAGTGTCCCCAGATAGTGAGACTAATGACTGCACGAACCAGCCCTCCATCCTTGCGTTCACTGAATTCCTGGAAAACTCAACAGGTATGAAAACCATGCATGCAAAGAATGTTTTCCCTGTAAATTTAAAACAGTCATAAGTGGGATCTGGTCACAGGAGAGTGTTAAGTGGCATCTGGGAATCACACTTGTCACAGAAAAATGATTTGTTGAGTGAGTCCAAACCGACCACAGAAAGACAGCTGGCATCTGTGACCCCTACCTGTCAATGGTAAACAAACATGTGCACACACATCTCCAGAAAGCCCCTAAGGCGACTCCCAGCCCACTGATGCAATGTGGGCTCCTTATTTGACAGGTAAGAAATCAGAGGAAGGCTGGGGTGCAGAGTTTCCCTACGTTGCCAGCTGATCAACACCCACAAATTTCAACTTCGGCGAGCCTCCTCAGCCCCCCAACTGCAGGCTTTCAGAACTCCTTTGGCCTCCAGTGCAAGTGACTGCTGATGTTGTCTTAGTTACCCTGCTATTGCTGTGAAAAAAATATATCATGACCAAAACCAACTTGGGGTTTATCAGCCTACAGCTTTGTCTCACCGTCCATCAGTGAAAAAAGTCAGGGCAGAACCTGGAGGCGGCAGCTGCGGCACAAGTCGCGGAGGAAGGCTGCTTACTAGCTTGCTCTTCAAGGCTTACTCAGCCTGCTTTTATTGGTCCCCAGGACCTCTGTCTCAGGGAGCACAGCACCCACAGTGAGCTGGGCCCTGTCAAGAAAATGCACAGCAGTCTTACCCACAGGTCAATCAGGTAGGGGTGTTTTCTCAACTGAGGTTCACTCTTCAAAAATGACTCCAGCTTGTGTCAAGTTAACATAAAACTGGATGGGGCAGATCGATCATCGCATCTCAGAAGAACTAACTCCCTGCAGAAGACACAGCCACACAGCACTGGTGACAATATTCTCTAAACTAGGGAATGTCACCACAGTGCTTTTAAATCAATATCTTCCGGGGAGACTGACCGTCTCATCGCAGAAAGACAGGAATGTTCTGGCATAGTGGAGAAGTTAATCGGGTCATTGTCCTTTCAGTTTTGAGATCTCCAAGTCTATCTCCAAGGATCTGAGTTAGGAAAGCCTCAATTGGGCATGAGAGCCACACTGCTCCATCAATGGCAGGGAACTGACATGCTGTGTTAAAGATTCTGGGGCCACGTCCCAGCTTGGTATAGAAAGATGCAGTCATCAGTCTCTGGAGTCACCATCAGTAGGAACTGATGGGCATCATGCCAATATTTGTCATAACTGTTTCAGAGCCCCAGACAAATGTGGTCTACGTCCCTGACCCGAAAGCGTGCACACTTTCTCGCTGCTAGTAGTCTATTTCATTCCTGCTGTGCCAGGAGATAAAGCTTGAGGCCACTTCCTTCTCTACCGCTGTTGCAGCCTGGTCATCTCTTATCGGGTCAGTCCACTTAAGCTGAGCACACAGGCGATCCCAGTCACTGGCTACCAGAACAGTTAGAAAACTGTATCAGTCACAAGGATCATCCTTTTCAGGGTCTCTAAATCATGACACAGTGTGGGCCACAAACTCAATGCTGACACTGATTCCCTCCGTTGGAAATTAATGTGCCCTTAGTTAAGGGGTTTTGATGACACTTAGCATAAAAATTGATTATAATTAATGTCCTTGGTATTTATTGCTAGGGCAGCTATATTCTGGGGAAAGTGTCTTTAGGTACAATATTGGTTATCTTTAAAGTTAATGAAAGTACGTAACCTAGAAAAATATATCCATAATAACACAAGATAGTCATTCACCAAAGCTGCACATGTAATAAATACTTATTAGAAATTCGAAATTAAGTCAAATGATCTTTCATGAATTGGCCATAAAAATCTTTAAAATGAGAAAAAAAACAGGCAAGGCATTAACAGAAAGGTCTAATGACTCTAAAAACAGCCAAGAGTATTTAATTTTAGGTAAACTGGTCTTTGTAAGAAATCTTAAATAAGTCTGGGGCTATGTTCCTATAGACAAGTAAGCAATTATGACCTAGTCAATGAGCAATTTGTTAAGGAGAGGGATGGCGATAAGGAGGGACAATACAAGAGGTGAAGATGACACAGGGGTACCAGTTCTGAACCACATGGGGGCGGGTATAGCGATCCTGTAAAGTTAGTGGATACAAGAGAAAGAAGAAGGTAGTGTCTATGGGGGGGGTATATGGGGTACAATGTGCAGGTGAAGAGGGGACAAAGCCTGAGCCCTGACCCCTGACCCCTGACCCCTGGCCTTTGGGCAAAGGCTGCTGGTAGACTCATTCACTAAAACACTAAGACAGTGAACACATGCTCTTTAATCATAATGAAATTCTGAGACATTCTGGTCCCACAGAGATGATCTCTAATCTTCCTTCCTGGTAGGGCTGCCAACAAAAACTATTGGGTCCCAAGAAATGTCAAAATTCCTTTCACTCCCCTAGATCATGAGACCCACTTACCACTGCACTCCCTAGCAAAAGACAAAGCCAGCTCATGTCCAAGGCCCCAGGCCTTCAAGGCAGCATCATGTCTGACTAACCTGGCTTCTCCAACCAGGACACTGGCTCTGGGGCCAAGGTAAGCATAGACAGCCATATGTAAATGAGCTGACTTTTGTCTCCACTGTCTTGGGGTGCAAGGACCTGAGAAAAAAGCATCATGAAGTTCAATGTCTAGAGCTGGAGACAACATAGGCAGGGGAACAGTTGAGGGCCGGATGACTGGAATAGAGAAGAGGGTCAGAGGGACTGAGATGGGCAGATAAAAAAAGGAGCACAGTGGTCTAAAGAGGTCCCCACAGAAGGCAGGACTTGAGACTTGTCACCAAAGTAGAGAGCAAAGGGTTTGAACCTACCTGAAAAGCAGAGGCACATCATGGATTTGGGGGTAAAAGGCCAAGATGGGCCTTTTATGAATCTATAAACAACGATACAGCAGACATGGGAAGAGGTGACAACTATCCACTGAGTTCTATTAATCAACTCATCCAGATGCATGGAATGAAGAATGGCAGGAGGGAGTCCACACACGACCCCAGCTCCCACACTCACACATGGCTCAGGTAGGTAGCCTAGTACATAGCGGGGTGGGGGGGGAGTACCTGTGGGAGCCTGTCTTTATCCTAAACCTTCTCAAGGATGTCTGTATCAAGTAAATCAGTGATTAAGGAGCCAGTGCCTGCCTGCTCTCTGGGGATCACCTGTGTAGACACCAGCAAACAGAATCAATAGGAAAAAAATTAAGCCAAATAGCCTGTTCTAACTCCCTTTTCCCCCAACCTGGGTCATCAGAAAAAGAGACATAGTCAGCTTACAAAGCTCTAGTGTGGCAAGGGTCACAGATGACGTGTAGAGCACCCAGTCCATAGTGTACCTTTCACGGTAGCAATGACAGTAGGAGTGTGTGGCCACTTACCTGTCTGTTCTTGCTCAGCTCTCTGAAGAGTCTCCAGCCTGCAGATTCATTTTCTAGCCCTGCACATGGGTTCACTTCCAGACTTCTCTAGGCTCCCTGATACCTTCCAACATAGATCCAGGCCCCCTAGGGAAATGACCAGGACTTCTTCCCTCCAAAATCAAATAACCAACTTAAAGTAACTCGCATAAAATAACGGAGTGACAGACTGCAGGTTTATTGGTTCATACATTTGAAAACTCAAGGGAGGATCTGGCCTACAGAAATGGTGGGAGCCAGGATTAGTCACTGGAGCTGGGGCCCAAGGGAAGTGGTTATTCTCCACAACTCCCAACAGTCTGCTCCAGGAGCATCACTGGATGCCATCTCTGTGACCAGGGGGTGGTTGTCTACCTCCACGGTTTGGACAGGAGTCTGTACACTTGTAAAGATGGGTATCTGTGAAAGCAGCAGGTTCCTGAGGAGATAAGCTGCCAGCGCTGGGCTGCACTCCACTGGGTTTGCAAAGTTGCTTTTCCATGTCACCTTTAGCAACTCTATTCACAGCCACTTCAACCTGTCGAGAACACCCAGGGACAGCTGCCGTCATCCCACAGAAGGGAAGCGGTGGCTCAGAGACCTGGTGACAGGAGAATTAAGAAGACCAGACTAATCTCTGGCTGCATGGCCCAGCATGGTGATGGACTGGAGGCTACTCAAGGTGCGGCTGCCATGATACTAATGAATCAGAACTACTCCGAGACAGAACTCACTCAGCTCCTTCAAATCTCCTGAATGGATGTGGTTTCCCTCCTAATCGCCTCACATTCTGGTCATTCTTCCCTGATTTGGGGGGGATGGAGGGAAAGAGAAAAAAAAATCACAACTACTATATTCCTAGAAAGAAAAATTGCACTTCTGATACTAACTCCCATGAGAATTTTCTGGAAAGGGTGTATCCTGGCAGGCAGTGTTCCAAGGGGCCTGGCTTCCAAGGACTCAATGCCTAAGTGAGAAATAATACTCAGGGGGTACCGTCACCCAGCGGTACCCTGTGCTCAAGTGCCCAGCAACTCCAGGCATAGGAAGCTTTGGAAAGCAACAAGGGCCTCTCCTCCAGCAGCCTGGCAAGGATCAAGTTCAGATCAAGCTATGCACTCTAAAGGAGGAAAACAGAAAGTCAGAACTATGTGTCATGCAACAAAGGGCTGAGGACAAGTCCTGGCTGTGGTCTGCCTCAGCTCAGAGTCTGTCTCCATGATGGCCCTTGGTTGCTTCCCACAGTGACACATGCCTTCTATATGTACAGTGTGCCCTTCTAAGGTGACAATGATGCTCCCTAGACCATGTACAGTTGTGCCATAAGCCGAATCCATGCAGAGGCAACGTGATTGGTGTTCAGTTTTCACTATTATTATCTTTACCACCTTAAAATAGTATTTATTGGTAGGTAAGTTTTCCACTCAAAACAACACCGACTTAGCACTATCAGTACCATGGGAAATAGAGTATTCCTGTTCTTGGGCCCTCAAAGATGTCCACAAATGGTACCCTACATGATCAGAGCGCTTTGCAGACATGAACCTATCAAGGTAGATTCCTCTGGGTTAATCAGAGGTCCAGTTTCATTAAAACAATCTTTCTGTAGAGAATTGGAGGATCAGAGAAGAAATGCGACAGCAAAGGCAAGGATGGTGTGATTCAGCCACAAGCAGGGGATGCAAACAGCCTCCATGACCAGAAAAGGCCAAGCAATACATTCCCTTCATTCTCTGTAGCCTTACTAATGTGTGGTTTCAGACTTCTCACCCCTGGAACCAGGAGAAACTGAAGCTGTGATGTGTGTGCCACTCCCTAAGTTCATGCAAATTCGTCATAGCAACTAAACAAACAAGCTACACCTAATACAAACTGTCAGGACCTTTGAGATCTAACGCGGCTCTCCTGATGTCAACCACGAACCACAGGCTTAAGGACATCTGATTAACAGACACAGGGTCCTCCTGGTGCTCTAAAAGCCTCCAGTCCCATTTTCTATAACAGATATGTATCCTGTATCTACTCTCACAAATAGTCATGGTCCCACTCCTGACCACAACGAAAGCCATTCACAGAGGTCAGAAGAGGGCACTGGATCCCCTGAAACTGGAGCTACTGACCATTGTGAACTACCATGCAGGTGCTGGGAACCATACCCATGTCCTCTTCAAGGATAAGTGATCCACAGGAGTTAATTGTAAGTATTTACTGGGCATTTACTAGATGGCTTTCTTCTCCAAGAATACTCTATCATTTATATAACCTGATCCTCTCAGTAATTATAAGAGATAATAAATAAAGTGAAAATTATTATCTCCACTTTTTTCCTGTTTTGGTTTGTTGTTTTTTTTTTTTTTTTTTTTTTGAGACAGGGTTTCTCTGTATAATCCTGGCTGTCCTAGAACTCACTCTGTAGACCAGCCTGACTTCAAACTCAGAGATCCCCCTGCCTCTGCCTCCCCAGTGCTCAGATTAAAGACATGCACCACCATGCCTATACACAGTTGCATCTCCACTTTTCTAACTGAGAAATTGTGGCCCAGGTAGCCAAAGTTATTTGTCCAAGATCATACTGACAGTCTAGGGTAAATACGTGAAAAGAACTAGAACTTGGGCCAACTCCTGCCCTTACCCTTCACTGATACCCTAATCTGTCTGACTTGGAGATGGTGCAGCCACCATCTGTGGACACTTACAGCCACCTGCTGTGCACCTGCTTGCCTTGGGCTGCAAAGGCGCTCTAACTACCTAAAGAGCCCTGGCAACTGAGCTGTGCCTTCTCGAAGCACCATGAGGGCAGAAACAGCCAGATCCCTCTCTTTGACATCTGTTCTCTAGCTTGCTGAGTCTGAAAGGGCTTCGTGTTCACCCAATGTCTGTGTGGAAGAGAAGAAAGTTTCCGATCCCTCTGACTCTCCTTCTTTATTGTCACCCTGGGAGAGGTCCATCCGTCACCTCCATCATTCATGAGCAGCAGATCTCAGTACAGCTGGCCACAGCCCAGGGGAGGCTCTTTCGTCCCTTCTAGAGTTGTGAGCACTGGTTGGCCACCAGGTCAGACCCACCCTGCGTGACTGGGTGATGGCTCCCTATGAAGCCCGCAGGTCATTTCCATTCTAAAACTTCCATCCCTGAGTCTGCCTCTTGGGAAGAAAGGGGATTAATGGTTAAGGTTCTGGTGGTGCTATAGTCACTGGTCATTACAATTAGGAATGGTTAAAGAGTTAATTTACGGCTAATGTAAACCACATTACCATCAAAACCACAATACCATTTTAATTACCTTGTGCTTATTGACTTGTGTTATCTGTGGGGTTTATTTCTTGAAAGCTTTTTGGATTTGGAAGAGCTTCTGCCTGATGCCCAGAGATGAGGATTCCTAAGCTGTGTCTTCCTTCTCTAGAAGAATCTGGAAGGCATATGAGACTAAAGCAGGAGTCCCAACCCCAGCTCAGGAACCTCAGAGAGCAATGTCACATTAAAGTTGTATTCCTATGGCAGGGCGGGATAAAGACGGTGAGCCCATAATTGAAACCCCTCAACAAAGTCTAGTCTCAAACATTAGCCACCAGAGAGAGCCAGTCTACAAAGTCCCTAACCAGCACTGTTCCCAAGAGTCAAGGCCTCAGATCACAGGAGGGTTTGAGAAGCTGGGCAAATGAGTCTGAGGGGACAGAATAATGAAATGCAGTAATGGTCTAGATGGGATCCACAGCACAGAAACGACATCGGGGAGGAACGGGCCAGATCAGCAGCACCTGGACTTCGGTCACTAACACCGTACCAAAGTGTGAGATGCTGACCTAAGGGAAAGGGGGAAGATGAATCTGCAAATCTGCTGGCAATCGAAAATTATTTCAGAATAACAAGTTAGCCACAAAGCTTAGGACGGGTTTGGTGTGCATTCAAACCAACTAACTCAGAATCTCAGGCACATAAGCTCTGCAGGGACTCTGCTATGCAGGAGGCATGAGAGCCACTGAGGTGGAACTTCAGAGGTAAGCACGCATCAACATATTCCCGCCTCGGGCCAGGGTTTGGTTCAGTGAGTCTGGGCAGAGCCCTGAGAGTCTATATTCCTAACAAGTTCCCGGGTGGTGGACTGGTGACTGCCCTGGGACCACACCCCCAAAAACCACTCTTCTCATCCTTGAAACTCAGTATGGTCCCTGTTTGGCAAAACTACAAGGCCCTGGAAGCTGATTACCAATGTAGTGTCACCCAGACTCGCAGAGGCAGAACTCAGGACTTAAGAGGACCCCAAGCCGCTGGTTTACACAGGAAAATCTATAGAAAGATCGTGCGTGGTGCAGGGAGGGGGAGCAGGGAGGAACTGGAAAGACAGAGCTGAACACCCATCGCTGTGCTGGTCTCAACAGCCTGATCCTCCCCACGAGGAGAAGCATGGGAAGAAGAGTCAAGAGTTCTGCACCTAGGAACCAAAGGCAGAGTTGGAAGAAAGTGTCTCATGATCCCTGCAGTCCTGGCCAATGACAGCAGCCTGGCATAGAGGGGAGGCAGGCTGGCACTGGGCTGCCATGGCATCTCCAGGAGCAGCCAGGCCTGACCAGAAGGCAATGACCCTGGAAACCAGCAGCGGCAGCACAGTCCAGGGCTCCCACTGACTCTTCTTGGGGCTGAGCCCTCCTTCCAACAGATAAAGACAACCTGACCCCTCCAGGCTTTGCTTCATAGAGTAGGGCAAAGAAGAAGGGGGAAAAGGGAAGGAACAAAAGAAAACAGAAAGGAGAAAACTGTGGGGAAGGGGACAGCAGGGGCTGTTGAGCAAATGGCTCCTTGCCAAACATGGCTGGAGGTGCCTCCTTCAGTTCACAGAGCTGGAACAGTAGCACCAGGATACCTGGTGTTAAGGTCTCCTGCTAAATATGGACACCCCCCCCATGCAGTCAGCGTGCCTGTGTCCCCACTGCCAGGAATGCACCACACTCTGGTTTTATTTACTCTGCCAGTTCTGAACTTGTAGGCCATGCACTGGCTCAGAGCCCATCTCTTGCTCCAGCCACACCTGCCTGACCATTTGGCCCCCTAAGACCACTCTTCCCACAGGGGCCCACACTGACTGCTGCCAACCTCCCATCTGCCCCACTACCCAGGATTTGCTTGGGGGCCTCTTAGAGCAGTTCTGTCTTCACAGGGTGTCCCTGCATGGTGTCAGGAAGACCCCTACAGTCTGCAGTATAGAGGCTGACCAGCTCCGATCCTGCTGTGGAAAAGATACATTGTTCATATTAACCTAGCCATCCTCACAGCACCTCCTGGGAGCCAGTGAATGAACATGCAGCATTTTAAAACACTTCAACCTCCCTGAAAACCACAAAGTCTGCCAAGACTCCCAGTATCTCCATGCTTACTTACAGAGCACTAACCAAAGGCCAGGACATGGACGTATTCCGCTCAGGCACATAAAACAACTTGTCTACAGTGCCGTGGGAGGTCACTCGTAAGTATCAGCCTACTCCTAGATGTACAAAGTGCTCTCCACTCCCAACTCTTTTCTCACCCCTCCTATCCTGAAACGGTTTGTTTTAAATTCCAGAGTAAGCCAACCATTACATCAAAAGCAAAAAAACAAGTGACCATTATCTTGAACAGAAAGGACATTTATATTTACTTCAGGGGCTGTAAAAGACACCATAAAATAGAATATGCAGCATGTATCCTCATGATTAATAATAGAGTTTGCAAATTGGTCTCCTGGGTTCCTGGATACATCCAACTGGCCACCAAGAGCAATCAATTCTTTGAGAAAATAAAAGAATGCAAATAGTCTCTGATCACTAGAAAAATCTGTGTGTTGTATCATTAACAAAGAGAACATAAATAAGGCTCAGAATCGGGGTTCTCTGATCAGACAGGTACCCATCTGTAAGCGTGGGTGATCGTGGAGCTGAGCGGGTCTCGGAGCCCCAGAGACCATACAGATGTCCGAGAAATCATAGACTTGGGAGAGGTGAACACAGACACGGCAATACGATTAGACACAGAATTTCAACAGGTAACATGGATGTGTCCAAATGGACAGTGACTGTGGCTCCATCAGAAAGGTTGATGTCTCCAAAGACCTGGAAGGACCAGGTACAATCCTAGACCTGAGACGCAGGTCACTGACTGAGAACCAGAGGTAAGTTAGGTCCTAACCAGTTGAACAAGCCCGGTGCCCCAGGCATCAGAAACAAGTGGGAGCCTATCTTTGCCCAAGGTCTGAGCTTGCAGCTTCTTAGTACCGCCAACTAAGACCCGGGATGTAGATGGAAGAGGAGAAGCCTCCAAGGAGCAGGATGTGGCCCTGTGGCAGGAAGAGTCTTACAGCCGGCATAGCTCATAGGCACAAGGTCCCAGTGTAAATGGTGTTCAAGTCCACTGCGAGCCATGTAGATTTGCTCCCAACCTAGCAAATGAATTCTAAAACAGAATCAGACTTTATTCTCCTAGGCCTCCCTGAGAAACCTAGGGGTTTCCCAAGGAAGCAGCCACCAAGAGCAACCAAAAGTCCAAATGGAGCATTTGAGTCAGAAGGGACAGTCCTCGCAACCTTGAAAGGGTTTATTGAAACACAACACATACAACACTGGAGGTGTCACCATGACAACACGAACCCACAGCTGCACCGTTTACTCATGCAGCCTTCCTCACTGAGGTGAGACACCGTTGGGAGTGATATGGCAAAAACACAAAGTCTGTTCTTTAGCAAATTCAAGAACCTGCTTACTTCCTATAAGTTAAATGCCCTGTTGGCACATGTGGTTGGTCCTTTCTGACAATCCCCATAAAAGTGGGGATGACCAAGCCCATGGCACCTACAGGAGATGGGAAGAAGGTTGCCCTATCCCCTCCCTAGAAGAAACAAACTCACTCCCCAGTACAGTCCAGGGCCCCAAGACAAGACTACAGTGGTGGGAGGGGCTCAGACAGCAGAGCTAGGCGGCGCCATGGACAACCATCCTGGCACCGCAGGCCAGCCCTAGGCAGACACAGGTCAGTTGGTACTCAGAGCAGGAAAGAAGGAATGAGGTGTAGAAAGACACTAGGAAGGGGCAGGGAATGACAGTCACACTCAGTGTGGAGCCCGAGTCAGCCAGCCCAGGAGAGTTGAAACCCAGCAAAGTAGCCTCAAGCCCTTCACCCGAAGCAGAAGTTCATGCAGGTTGATCTGCCAAAGGCTAAAGGCCTCGCTGAAAGAGATCTGGGTCCTTCTGAAGAACGAGCAGGCATCTCTCTTCCTGTGCCTAGAGGAGGGAAGAAAACAGAGGTGAGAAAACACCACCTCAGCATCATGGAGAAAAATAAAAGACGGCAGGTGGCCTGGCCAGCTCAATAGCTCCCTGACCCTGGGGATCGCTTACCTGACTACACAACTGCCCACCTGAGGGGAGTGAGGGGGATGGGGGGCAGGACAACTCGAATATCCCAAAGAAGATACTCAAAGCAGTAAAAAAAAAATGAGGCATAGGGGCTCTGATTCCCTCACCCAGTAGAACACTCCATGGTTTAATCAAAAAGTACAATTAATATACGTCAACCCAGAGTCCCATTCCACCCCAATTCAAATACAGTTAAAGTCTCTACAGAAGGTCCGGTGATGCCGGGAGGCTGACACTTTACATGGCAACCCGGCTCAGTCTCTCTGAACCAAACAAAAGACATAACAAAAACTGGAATTTATGATAATGACCTCTTGTTAGGTTTTAGGCTAGGCACTAACCAAGCCACAACAGTAAAAGAAATGACAAGGCCTCTCTGAGAAGCTATCCATGAACCTGTAAGCCCCCGGGAGACTCCCCAGTTGTCTGGATCCTAGGGGATTAGCAGGCTCCATAATTCTCATTCCCCACCACCACCGAAGAAGTTTACAGAGCCAGGTTATCAGATTCCAAGACATCAAAGGGTGCACCCTTCGTCATATGAGTTTACCTAAACCGAATGTGGTCCTCCTCCCTCATCCTCGGGGTCACAAATCCTTCCAGGAAATGTGGCGATTCCCCCCAACCCTTGCTGTCTGACAATCAGGGACAGCCTACATCGGGTCCTGCTGTGGACAACTATATGGTATGAAACCCACTCTTCCTCTGAAACCTGTAGGGACTCCCTCTCTGCTACGTGGGCCTGATCTCTCTGTAGAGGCCCTGCCATGCTGCTGTCTGCCTATTTGTCTGTCTATGGGGTTAGTGACTTCTACACAGTCTCTTACACCAAATGGCTCTCTACCTCCCAGACCCTGCTGAGCTCCAAACCCAAGACCTTTCTCTTTTTAAGACTTGGTTTCCCCGGCCCTCAGAGAAAAAGAGAAATCACACTCTGCCCTTCATTGGTCGGAGTATTTTGCTGTAACCCAACTCATATTTGCGAATGATAGTGATCTATGCGGCCAAATAGTTAGTTGCCCAGAATAATCCATTCCTTCCCCAGGACTGACAGGCTGAGATGCCACACAAGTGAGGTTTTTTTCTCTGGGCTGAGAACATCCTGCCAGACCACGGCTTTGCAGTATATTACCCGACTCCACTGGAGGCCTAGAGCTTGCTCCTCTAGATCCTTTCTGATCTTATCATCCATGTCTCCGGGATGTTAAGGCATCTAGAAGGATCTGTGACCCTGAGAGAGCCTACTAGTCACACCTCCCCAGGTCACAGACACATCTCCAGGATAAAGAGCAATGGCCTCCATGTCTGGACTGGTACTAGGAGCCAAGTCCCAGGGCCAGTTAGAAATAGGGTCATGTTGGGGCCTCCTGACCACAAGTCTAGGGGACACATGGATGGGATGAGATGCTCAAAGACGAACTTCAAACTTTTTTGAGGGAAAGAATCATCTGGAAAGCTGGACTGGGAAGATGCGATCCCAGGTGCCATCATTTGGCAAAGTACAGGCCACACAAAGGAACCATCTCAAGGCACCTGCTGACTGGCTGCGGCTGACTTTGCCCCTGTGATTCTCTGAAGGGAGATCTAAAGCTTGATAGGCCAAGATCGGGGCCTACGGACTGAATGGTAGGGAAAGCAAAGCCCGTGGAACAGTTCCTGGAACTGGGAGGCGGCCGAGATGGGAGCATACTCACTCGGCCAGTGCCCTGATACAACACCGAGACATGTTGAGGAAGGAACTGGCACTGGACCGGGTACCCAGGGTGGTCTCAATGCTGCGGAGGAGATCATTGGTCTTCAGGATGAGTAGCATCTGGCGAGGCACGTGGTTAAGGAGCTGGCTGATCTCAGGCAGGTAGCTGGCCGCATTACTGCGGATCTCTGAGTCCTAGATGGTAGTAAGAAGACGTGAGAATGGGTGGTAAGGCACACGAAGATCACAGTGCCAGGGGTACGGGTAGCCTATACCCAAGAGAACACAAATAAGCTCCAGGTAGGATCTTCTAGCACACAGCTGTCTTGACACCCTGTGGAACATCCACACACACACACGAAAGCAAAGCAAAGCATGGGGCCCTTGTGGCCTGACCATCCAGATAGGAGGTCCGAGGCTGACTCCCAGGCAAGCCCTGGAAGACAACACTAGTGTACACTGAGAAAGGCCAAGGACTCTCGAAGGCTACTGGATGCCAATTCAATTGGCCTGTAAGAAGCCCTAACCAAACCCAGCCCTATATAGTCCATGAATAGAACTCCCAGGTCCCACCCCAGCCTTGCACCACATCCTATCTGCTGTCCCCTGTGCCCTACCACTGCCTGGGTCCTGATGGTGGGTGTCTGCCCAATAGCCAGAGCCCAACTGTTTATCTGACCCTTCAGGTCACCCTCCTCAGGAACCAAGAGCTACTTGCTAGCCCTAGGCTACTGGTTTCATTCTCAACCAGCAGTGGTTCTGAGCATTTATTCCCTCCTAAGTGACTGGCTCATCATACTTCACTCCACAGAAACCCTTAAAACAGCAGACCTGAGCATCCTGCTCCAAGCCTGCCAAAGGCTTCATTTCCTCCTGAGAGCTGAATCCATACCTCTACCCACAGTACATAAAGTCTCATGTGGTGTTCTCTGGGCTCCACCACCCTCCAGACCACACCAAACGCTCTTGCCATTGGGCCTTGGTGTGCCGGGAGTGCATCCTTCAGGCGCTCCTATAGCTAGAGTCTCTCTCGTAGCTTCACACCTCAGCTCAGATATGAGGCACTACCCCAGGTCTGAGCCAGGCTCCCAGCCCCTTCCTCCCATCGCTTTGTTTACTCCGAGGCACCTGGAACCTGCAATTATCCCGCTTGCCTGTTTGTTCAGTTGTTTACTGTCTGTCTCTCTCAACCAAACTGTAAATTACACAAAAGACCTGTCTGTCTGTTGATAGAAGGATCCTGGAAACACGCTCAGGGGCCAGCGAAAGCAAATATTTATTGAATGAATGAACTCCAGGAACTGTGAGCAAGCACTTTACATGCCATGACAGTAAAACAGAAAGCATAGCTTCTACCATCACCTAGATCGTCCCTCTTCTAGGGGGCCTTTTAAGGCTGGTGAGCCTGGAATAGTGGGTGTTCATCACTGCCACTAGGCCTGCCAGCGAAATGCCTATTTGAAGGAAGATGAGCCAATAACTGGTAAGGAGTAGACTCTTTAAGACATGGTTTGAGACTCTGGACCTAGCCATTGCGAGAAGTGCTTGTGACAAGTCAGCTTGCAGAAAAGGACCCTGAGGCCCAAATGGCTGATGGGAGCATGGAAGGTCATGGGACCAGGGAAAGGAGGGGCTAGAAGCAGTGTCCACGCTCTCCAAAAGCATGAGGAGGACCACATCTCTACCTACAGTGAACAGAGGCCTCCGGGAAGCCTGAGTCTGCTCAATAAGAAATAACCAAATAAGCTCCAGTGAGCCAGGGCGGGTATGCAGGGGTGGACAGGAATATGGGGAACATGAACTCCCTAAAGTCTGTGCCCTGTCTAGACAGACTAAGGCCATGAATGAAGGAGTAAAACGTTTAAAAAAAAAAAAAGGCTGCTTCATTGGGACAGAGCTGTTTGCTATGGAGAGGAAGCCGGAGGGGACCCAGGCACAGGGAACAGTGCCCAGTGGGTGGAAGAAGTACAAGACCCAAGGAGTAAGATGGCCCCTGGAAGGTGCCAGAGGAAGCCTGGCATCTCACTAAGCTACTGGAGTCTAGCATTTTAAGTCCACAAGCCTCATCTCTCCTCCAGGCTAATGAGGTCCCAGGGGACACAGTAGGCTGTCCTTCCCCTGCCCTCCTCACCCCAGCACCAGTCTCTACTCTCCTCCCTACTTCTCTTCCTATGTGGCTCCAATCCAGCCCTTCCTCCACATCCCACCAATCACGAACCTTAGACACCGGGCTGGAAGGGGTCCCCAGGCCCCGATCCTTGCATCTGGGAGAGCATCACCTACCTCAGTGGCGGTGACTGGAGCTTGGCCAATGCCTCTTTTGACTGAGTCCCAGGACCGGGCTGTCAGCATGCAGGCAAACAGCGGGTAGAGCTGGGCGGCCCCCAGGCGCTGGCTATACTGTTTCACCCGCTCCATGTCGGCCCAGATCAGAGACTGCCACAGGTGGCAGTAGTCTAGGCGGAACTCCTCCGTGAGCACCTAGAGCAGGGCAGCAGGCAGCAGGCAGTCTCTCTTGGCCCAAGGCCTGAGCCCTGGAGTCGTGCTGACCACTGCCCAGGGGGATGAGGAAGACCACAGCCCCCCCCCCAACACTCAGCCGTTCCTAGGGGCCCAAGCTCAAAGCGAACAGTTTGAATATAATGAATCTGAAATTCCTGGGCCCAAAAGCATTCTAGATTGCAGTTCTTCTTTCTCAGATTTGCATATACATCGTTTCTTGAGGCTGGATCACACATCTAGGCATGAAATTCATTTGTTTCTTACATGCTTTACATACATGGCCTAAAGGTGGTTTTATACAACGTGTTTAACAATTTTGAGCATGAAACGAAGTCACGTGGCATAGAATTTTCCACCTGTGGTATCACAGAGCTCAAAAGCTTTAAGTGCTGGGAGTGCAGATTTTTGGATTAGGGGTACTCAACCTGTACCGCAAGCCTTGGTCCTAACTGGCAGAGCCTGCTGACTGCTTTCCAAAATCTATACTATCATCTCCTTTTTAGGTACAGGCTACTTCCCTGGTCCCTCACAAAGACATGCACAGTCCTCACCTCCCTCAAAGCTCTCCCACACATCGCCTAGCCTTCTCCTCTGCTGTCACCTGTGAACCCTAGGGAACAGAGCCCTGTGGACTCCATACATCACACCCAGGACGAGCATGTGAGCAAGCCAAGGAACTTCCGTCATGTCTGGGCCATCTGTCACTGGGGCTCCATGTGACAACAGCTGGCCTAATTTGACCTGCCTTTCAAGACCCTATTTTACCAAGCCTTTCAGAGGAGGCTGAGACTAGCAATGTGGTACCACGGCCTGAGAAAGGAGCTGAGGTGGACGTGGAATCTCTTCAGGACCATTTGCCACATGGAATCAAGTCAAGCCAGGGTCCCAGGTTGACAATGAACGTCCCACTTTGATGGCACTGATTGCAGCTCATTCCTACTGGCTGTTTATCCCAACTTCCAGAAGGCAAAGTCTAGGGCCTCCAGTCCCAACAGTCTCAACCTTGTTTGCCTCACTAGGACTAAATATGCAGTTACCTGTCTCCTGAAGATCCCACTCACACACAGCAGAGTCTGAGGTGGCCTGCAGTTCCCTGGGAGGACATAGCCACACTGGCACACTCCTCCTACCTGCTCCTCACAATGGCTATAAAAGAGGCCAGAGCAACTTCACTTTGTTGCATGGATGCTGAGGTTCAGGAAACTCTTGGGCTAGGACTATACAAAAATGACAGTTCTGGTGTGGGGGGCTCCCCAGCTACCTTAGCTATCTGTCCCCCATCTGCAGGGCTTCTGGAGGGCTTCAGTGGGCTCCAACCCCATGAAGGAGCAGAGTTTTCTCCTACCTGGTAAAGCCCATGGTCCAAGAGGACAATCTCAGCCTTGCCCGTGTCTGAATGCTTCCGCACTAGTATGTTGCCCGGGTGGGGGTCACAGTGCACGAAACCGTTGACAAAGATCATCTCACTGTACATCTTGCCCAGGTGGCAGGAGATCTGAAAGAGAGGCAGTCGAGTGGGTGCTCTGCCCTGCCCACACCTGCTGCAGGGACTTCTTTCCTCACCCCCTCTCGCCACGTTCAAGAGATGGCAGGAACTGTTGGGCCAGAGCAGTTTGAGATGCCATTCTCACATGGAAGATAGAGGCTCAGTTCAAACACCACCACACAGTAAAACCACTTGGAACTCAGTCGTGCTGGGACCCTAGCCTCCTGGGTTTTCTGAGTTCCCACTGTGACTTCCTACATGTGAGGGAGGAGAATGATGGCTGTCAGTCTTCACCTCCCACACTGTCCTGCCCACTCTCCCCATCTCTCTCTCCTTCCTCTTCACTCTTTCCCAAAGGTGAGAATGGGTTGTGAGAACAATCCCACCCACTCCTTCAAAGAACGGGGCTGGGTCAGGAAGAAGTGACAGATACAAAGACCCTCTTCTGGAGCTGCCCTGCCGCCAGGCTGGTCCTAGACAGCCCCAGAGTCCAGGCCCTGCTCCCCTCTCCCCGTCCCCCAGAGCCCAATGCTAATCTGATTTATGATGTCTGTACAGAAGAAACGACACGCGAGGCCATTTAAATCATCCCGTCACTTCTGCAGGCCCTGCCAAGGCAGCCTTCTTATCTCTACTGCCTTTTTTTTTATTAAAGCTAAAAGCCTCTTCCCAGTTAGGGAGCAGCTGCTCCAGGGCCCCCAGACCAGGGCCCCCAGATGATCTGCCAATGGGTGTCCAAGGGACAGTGATAGGCTCGGCCAGAAGATAGACATCCCAAGGCACCCACTGCCCTTGGCCTCAGATGAACCTCAAAGACATTAACAAATGAACGTAGTGGAGATGAAGGAGGCCTGAGGATTAAGATTCTCCCTCAACCATTAAGTCTTATGCAACAAGTTCTGTGACCGAAGGTCTTGCCTCTCTCTTTGCCCTCACCGTGCATCACACGCACACTCTCGGTCTCCTTCCATGATCCCAGTGCCTTCCCACCTCAGGCATTTGTGCAAACCGTTCCTGCTGCCACAAAGCCGTCCTGCCATCTTCCCGCCTCTAGGTCCCGGCCCTCTTCCTTCCTATCCATGGCTGGAAGATGCTCTCACTATACACTCCTAAAGGATACGTGGCTTTCTCTTTCCTGGCACTTGCAATTACTCGTGTGATTGTTTGACAAATGGCCATCTGGTTCACTATCATAAACTCCTAGCATAGTGGGGACTGGCTCTGTTTTGTTAAATGGCTTTACTGAGGTGTAATTGATGTGCTGTAGACTGGCTCCGTTACGCATGCTCTTGTTTGTACCAGCACCAGACAAGCAAAGGAAGACTCTGCAGTCAATGAGAGTGAGCTCTCCATGGGCTTTAAGATGCTGTGTCTCCTACCTGGCGTTTACTCTAATCCTATCAGGCTCCCCAAGACCCATTTATAATCAGCACCAAGTTAGAAGATCAAAAATGGCGTAACAGTTAAGAATGGTTCAGCACTATAAGTTCAGCACTTGGGAGCCTGAGATGGGAAGGTTGCAAGTCCAGGGCTGGCCTAGGCTACAAAAAACTTGAATAAAAGAATAACCCCGCATTAGAACAACAGCTGCCATCCCCATTAATAATGCTCAAAAGGCAGGAACAATTATAAACTCCCACCACCACCACTTTGCAAACAGGAGACTGAGAGCATGGAGGTTAAAGCTGCTCACAGCAGAGCCCCCTTTGTTCAAAGCAGGTATGCTCCCCAGCTAACAAAGCCCGTCTATAGGGCTCATACCTACTTCTGTACTTTTCCCTTGAGACCTTGAACCAGCAGCTTATACTACTGGTTTTAGGAACTAATCCTTCTCATGGGTAGCTGCAGAAGTGAATGAGCATGTCACAGGGCTTGGGATCTAGTGACCTCTTGTAGATGTCCCTGTGGAATTTGTCACTGGTTCTTCAAACCAGGCCAAAGGCACTACCCTACCCCACCAGCACTCAGATGCCTGAAATTTGCCTCAGGTGAAACACACCTTGGGACTTTCATTCTCATTAGGAATAGGACTTTGCCCCAGGTCGAATCTCAGGGGTCTCAGGGCCACTGTATTTTAATTCCTGGGAGATGAGTCTTGGCCAAAGCAAGGCCTGGATAAGTCAGCCAGTTCCCCACCTCTGTGTCACCAAGAACCCTTTTTGTTAGGCTCCTTGGAGCTCCTCGATGCACGCTTCAAAAGGCCGTATCTGACAAACCGATTCCATTTATTAAGTAATCATTCATTTTTATTTGTCAAGGACGCATATAAAGTCCAATCAGGACTTCTGATCAGCCCAAGATAAGCAGCGCAGCCAGACTGAGCTGACGGAATTCCAGTCAAAATGTGGAGAAGTGACATTTCATTTAGTCTGGGCAAACCTGTCACAGGGAGATGTATGATCTCCCTTAAGCTTTCTGAAATATTGTTAATCGCTCTGGGTCCCTTATTTCTACAATGAAAGATGGCCTTCAGGGGCATGGGGATTCAGGGTGGGGGTGCTCATATCCCTGAGGGCTGATCTTCATGGAGCAGCTGGGGGTGCTGCTGACTACTGCCATACACATGAGTGGAGACACCAGAGAGAGTGTGCGCACGCACTCGCACACACCCTTTCAACACTCCCCAGCCCAGTTGTCACTGGGAGACCTTCCTGCTTGGGAGCAGTTCTGAATGTTCAGTTCAACCAGGTATCACTAGGAGCGACAGGTATAGAAGGCAAAGCACAAAGAACAGGAGTTGGCTAATGCCAATAGCTCAGCACTAAGGCCATCTTGGTGCTGCCGCTTTGGGCATGAGTGTCCTGAGAGGTAAGCCAACCCAGTCCTCGGTCTCCAGTTAGCGGCTACGTGGGACTGACGTCATCTGCTCGACCTCCTCACAGGGCAACCTCACAACTCAAAGTCAAATACTGTCACCCAGGAGAAAGCTGCTACTCAAGGTTAGATACACAAATATCATCGCTTTGGTTTTTGAATGCTGTACACTGTTTTAGACATGGAGAAAAATGCATCCCAGTTTTTACTAAGGGTGACTGTCGGCTCACAGACACACTGAGAATGAAGTGGCCAAGGCTTTTAACTCAACAGTTAGGAAGCAAGTGTGATGGCAGACATGCTTTGAGAGCAACTGTGAGCGGGGACTTACTTGGAGCATTTAAACAGGAAGAAAGGCGAGCTCCTAGAGGAAATGGGAACTACTTGTCCTATGGGGTCTTAAGGGAAAATTTTTTTTAAAAAAATCAAACCTTTAGGATTATCTTTTCTACTGGGCAGAAACTATTTGCATCTCAACTGGAAAAAAGCTACAAGTTGATGCATAACTTCAGGCTGAGCTCCTAATTGTAGAGAACAAAGAAAAGCACATTTCCTTAGATATTAAAAAATCCTCGGGGGAAGGGAGTCAGAACTGGCACAGTGCTGGTTGAACTACACCCAAGAATGACTTTGAAAGGGCATGTCACTCTTGAGGTTCTGTTTTCTTAGTTTGGGGTGAATTTTTTTTGCACCTTGAAGAACTAGGCTGACAGCCTCTCTGGGAATCAATCTTTCCACAGGGCGTCCAGCCTTCCTACCAGCACAGGTATTCAGGGTCTGGGAAAAGTCCCAGACCTCTGTTGGGCTGGTGGCATCCCAGAAGTAAGGCTGATATCCCTGAGCCCCTTGTCTGACTACTTCCATATTACTTCGGCTGTACCATCTACTGAGGCACAGACCACCACGCCCCCAGCGCTGCCTCTGCCTTATCCGCAGAGGGACGGTGTCTGCATGATGACGGGCTTGGGCGCATTTCTGGAGTAGTCCACGATGGGTTGGCCTCTGCGACCGATACCAGTCATTCTCTGAAGGAAATGGCTGAAGGGGTTGGGGGTGGGGATAAAAAGACAGGAAGAAGCCTGATCTCTTGCTCAGCAGACAGTGACCTCAATCTGTCAAGTGACCTGACTCCAGAGAACAGGTGCTCAATGGTCAGTCCACCTGCCTCTCCACTGCAGGGGGAGCTTCCCTGAGGCTGACTTCTGAGGTACTCTCTGTCTGAAGAAAAGGACCTCAGGAGGAGCCAGGAACTCCTAGCTGAGCGACTCCCCCAGTCCACACCCTGAAGCAAAGGCACAGGACAGCGCTCTTTACTAAAAAGTCCCTCAGAAGTCGGAATTGTACTGTGTAAAAAGAACGTGCCACTCATACATGATTTCACTAATTACAAATGCCTTTATTCGCTAACAGTAGGAAAGAGGGAAAAAACAGGACTCCATAAAAAGGCTGAGTAAAGAATTAATTGAGTAAATAATATTTAAATCAAGGAGTTATTTTGGGACTTTTCTCAAGGCCTGAATTGGCTGAAAGTAGTTTAATTGGTCTATAATTGTGTGGATTAATTCATTCCTACCTCCAAGGAAAAGTCTATGTGTGTTCCTGGGTGGGGGTGTCTCCAAAGCAAGGCCAGCGTCTGTGCGAGAAAGGGGAGGCTGCTGGCGTGACATCTGTCCCCAGAGCCTTCCAGATTCTCCACAGAGACTAGCCTGCTGCCTGGGGCATATCGCCATCACCCTCCTCCTGTCACCAGGAACAAAGAGCGAGAGATAGAAACTGCAGACCGCTCCAGCTGCCCAGTGCTGCCCAGTGCTGAAGTTAATGCGTTCACTGCACACGGCCGTCCTGGATGCGCACGGCACACGGCGATCCCAGATGAGCATGGCACACGGCCGTCCTGGATGAGCATGGCACACGGCCGTCCCGGATGCGCATGGCACACGGCGATCCCGGATGCGCATGGCACACGGCGATCCCAGATGAGCATGGCACACGGCCGTCCTGGATGCGCATGGCACACGGCGATTCCAGATGCGCATGGCACACGGTCATCCTGGATGCACATGGCACACAGCCATCCTGGATGCGCATGGCACACGGCGATCCCAGATGAGCATGGCACACAGCGATCGTGGATGAGCAAGGCACACGGCGATCCCGGATGAGCATGGCACACGGCGATCCCAGATGAGCATGGCACACGGCGATCCCGGATGTGCATGGCACACGGTCATCCTGGATGCACATGACACACAGCCATCCCGGATGAGCACGGCACACGGCGATCCCGGATGAGCATGGCACACGGCGATCCCGGATGAGCATGGCACACGGTCATCCTGGATGCACATGGCACACAGCCATCCCGGATGAGCATGGCACACGGCGATCCCGGATGAGCATGGCACACAGCGATCCTGGATGAGCATGGCACACAGCCATCCCGGATGAGCACGGCACACGGCGATCCTGGATGCGCATGGCACACGGCTGTCCTGGATGAGCAAGCTGTGAGGTGATGTCCCTGAATACCCAGCTGCTGTGAACTCCTCAGCCTTACACTGTGGTAGTGAGGACAGGAGCAGAAGTGCCAGGGGGTCACAGGAAATGGGGAAGTGGCTCTGATGGTGGCACTTGGAAAGCCTTCTGTTAA
Organism: Ondatra zibethicus; assembly: GCA_004026605.1. Lineage (NCBI taxonomy): Eukaryota > Metazoa > Chordata > Mammalia > Rodentia > Cricetidae > Ondatra > Ondatra zibethicus. Next base: position 57,829 of record PVIU01003884.1, on the reverse strand, counting down.
GACTCGTCTTAAACACCCCACGGGCTGGTGCTTTCAGTACCTGGTCCCCAGCGTACACGGTCCAGGATGACCGTGTGCCATGCACATCCGGAATCGCCGTGTGCCATGCTCATCTGGGATTGCCGTGTGCCTTGCTCATCCGGGATCGCCGTGTGCCTTGCTCATCCACGATCGCTGTGTGCCATGCTCATCTGGGATCGCCGTGTGCCATGCGCATCCAGGATGGCTGTGTGCCATGTGCATCCAGGATGCACTGTGTATTTGCAAAGTGGTTGAGATTTTAGGAACTGGGGCCTGGCTGGGGAAAGTGACCTATCTGCCCCTGGTTCTGCCTGAGACCTGCTTTTTGATCTCTGGCGATTTGAAGACCCACTGTGTCATGGCCCCCTCCACAGACAAAGCCATTCCAACCACCACACCCTCCCAGTCATGACGGATACAACCTTTAGAAACCATGAGCCAAAATAAACTCTTCCTCAAGTTACTTCTCTAACCACCGTGTTTTATCACAAAAGGAAGACCAAGACCGCTTCTCTAATTAGGCCTTACCAGGCTTAACATGAGAGCCAGACATGAGTACCTGTGAGACAGAAAAAGCCTTCATCTCTCTACCAGAGATGCCCTGCAAGTCACCCCAAGTTCAGAAAGTGGCAAAAGTGAGTCCCAGGGGTCACTGCTATCAGACACATGTGAGAGGAAGGAACTGCTATGGGCATCTGGAGTCTTATTTCTAGTGTGACAACTCACCCCACACACAGATTGCATACCCTTCCACCTCAATGTTAGAGGTGAGGAAAAGGATTCTCCATTCCTAGTTCCCTTGCCCTTGGACAGACACTGCCCTGCCAAGACAATCAGAGACTGGAGTCTTGGTGTCATCGTGTACTGGGCATATACACTAGGCCCAGCACTGTGCTTCAGCTATCAAAGGATACTCCAGGTCACCCGCAAACTACTGCACCAGGGTTTTCAATAGCAATGCCACAGCAGGACAGCTGACAAATGACAGTCTAGAGACAGCACTAGACTCCAAAAGCAAAGGCTCCAGAAAATTCCTCTGGCCCAACCAATAACTCTGCAGTGAGAGACCAAGTCCCTGGGAACTACCTAGGGCCCCCTAACATTCACGAGCATCTAAGAGTGATGGGGGTGAGAGAGCAGAACTATTTCCCTTCTAATGATTGCAGGAACTGGGTCCCCAGCATCTTCAGATACCAGCCAGCCAGAAGGGCTGGAAGATGCTGAGCCAGCCAGAAGGAGGTTAGAACAATACTGAGCAAAAAATGGGAAGGTTCTATTCTGTGCACATAGAGTAGCGACAGAAATGAAAGTAATTAAGGGAAAGGCAGAAACCTCAGCCTGGCTTTTCTGATCGATGGCACTGCATACCAATCAGGTATGTCCAAATCTATACATTCACAGCCTACAGAAAGGGGACAAGAAGGGAACAAAGGTTCCCAAAGACTCCAAGAGGAAGAGATGCCTCCATGAGTAATAATTACCCTCATGAATTATGAATTATAGAAAATGTTTTTGCATGGTCCTATTGCTTATAAAGCTTGCTTGATGGCATCTGTCCCATAGCAAAAAGGATGTGGACTCCTATTTCAAGTACTTCACTCAAGAGGACCGGAGCAATGAATAGCAGAGCCAGACAATCCCAGGTACTCATCCTGTCCAGCACAGGTCTCTTAGAAGCCTCACACTTGGCTCTGCCCACATTCCTGTTCTAGCACACACGGGCAGTGCCCGCACACAGTAGGTACTCAGAAAACATGCTGAAAGGTGACTCTGACTTCAAAGGGAAAGAGGCAACACCTCTACCACAGGAACGGCAGAAAGGCAGCCACAGCGGCCAGCATGAGACAGCAGAGGCACGACTTGGGGACAGCTGGCAACACAGCAAAGGCTAAGGAGCCTTGAACCAGCTACAGGTGCTCTGTGCCTATGACCTCAGCTCCAAGGAAGCTCAGTACCTTGATCTCTGGAAATAGGTTCTGAGGGTACTAAAAGAGAAGGTTAGAAGGTTTCAAAGATTTCAGCTAAGTCCTAAGTCCACCTCCACTCTAACAGAAGTTTGCTCCCTGGAGAGTGAGGAGACAGACTTCCTCCTCTTCCTCCACCTGGGGATCCTGGGGATCAGGGCTGAATCCAAGACCATGTAACAATGGCCCTCTTTTCCAACTGGCCCTCTCCCTAAGGAAGTACCCAACTGGCATCTCTGTCCAGTGCCCCTGGATCCAGTCAGTCTTGTAGCCATGTGATGTCTGCCCACCAGGCCTCCTGCATCTGTCCCTGCAGCCCTGTGGTACCAATTCAGTTACTTTTCTCTTGGCTAATTTCATGTCAATTAAGTCAGGCCTCAGCCCAGGCAGGGTCTTCAACCCACACTCACTGCAATCCAATTAACCTTCGATAAAGGTCTTGCAATCGATAGTCCTTCTGTGGCTAGAAGCTCTATCTGCCTGCAGAAGACTCCCGCACAACCTTTACTTTTAATGAGATCAATGACAATTGCTGCCACCAGATCTTAAAGTTATTGGCAAATATGGTCCCTGGGTGTATATGCTGCTGGGCTCAGTGGAGCCCCGGCAGGCTTCTGGCTCCCAGAGGGTGAGCGCACCTAGGCCTGTGCTGCAGGTGCAAATGACAGGTGAGCACTGACCGCTCGGGGGCTTTACACTGCGGTGAGGTCTTCTGTGGAGCCTCCGCAACCCTTCCCAACCCAGACACTCATGGGCACCCTGGGGTGGCTCCCAGGAATCTGCAGAGCTACACAGACTCCCTAAGGGTTCTGAAACAGGCGGCTCCTGAACCACCCTGAGTCAGTGCTCACTCAGCCAGAGCCACTAGTCTATAAAATACTCAGATAGGAAAGATCCTTAGAGGGCATCAGCTCCACCATCTCCATTAAGAAAACTGAGGACCAGAGAGGTCAGTCTGGCTTGTCTCATTCTTGAAAATTCAGGATGTTCACTAAGGTCTGTCTGTCTGGATACTGGCTTTTTCCACACCTACATGAACGGTGTAGCAGGAACAAAAGGGGCCAGGCTCAGAGGGTCCACCCTGCCCAGAGTCCACTGCTCTCCAGTTGGCTCAGTCACAAGCAAGCCACAACATCAGAACGCATGTTTCTGTGTTCACACTCGTCTTGGAAAATCAGAGCCACTTCTGATGAGATGCCACTACAGCCTTAGCTTGCTGCCCCCAAAGAAATGAGCCCTGAACTGGAAGTCCGTCTCTGATAGGAGATGCAGGGACGATACAGGGCAGAGATGCTGGATCTCCTGATTAGCAGGCAGAGGCTCTGATTCCTTTTAGGGAGATTGTAGAGGTGGCCTCCCAGTGGGACCCAGCATCCCACTGTGCCAGACTGTGAACCACCCAGACACCACCCTAGGAGCTGAAGGCAAGGATAACATACAGGTTTCCAGTGTGCTGCCAATTTCCTGGCATAGTTACTGATATATCCATCATCCAAGTGGCTGTAAGTTCTACTGTAGACCCACAAGGGAGAGGGATAGAGAGAGTGGAGGAGAAAGGACCTGGTTGTAATCCCCACTGAGGATTTAGCTGATGATGTCTGACTCTAGCCTGGGCATCCTGAGTACCCACATGCAGGGGACTTCACTAACGACTCATGTGGGTGAAAAAGCACAACGGCCTTTTTCCTAGGGGTCCTGGGGTGACCAAGAAGTAAAAGGTTGGGTACAGAACCTGCTCTCAACTAGCCAGTTTCCCTGATACCCGGGAAACAGGAAGTAAAGACACAGCTTCATCTTCTCCCTTGCTCTGAGAAACTGATCCAGGTGACCTCTGCCGTCGTCTTTGTTCCACACCTTGAGTCCTGCAGTGGTGGCCCAGAAGGGCATGGTGGAAGTCGATAAACAGGCACCAAAGAGACAGACAGACTGAGTCCCTGACTGGGCACCACTGCTCAGCTGTATGGACTTAGCTGCTGTAAGAAAAGAAGCCAGCAGCAACCTGGTGCCCAGACAGGCTTGTCGCCATTGCCACTATAACCCAGGACTGGATACAGAAGCTTAGGAGGACCCGGCCAGGCTCTCTGTGCTCAGAGCCCCAGGCCTAAGCAAGCAGCCCCAAGCACACTGTCCCCCTGCCCTCGGCACTGGCCCATCTCACCTCATTCACATCGATCCGGTTCTTCTCCATGTAGGCCCTGTCGTTGACCTGCCCTCCCTCCACGAATTCCATCAGGAGCACCCTCTTCGTGGACAGCTCCCAGTGGATCTGTGGGACCTGGAGAAGGAAAAGGCAAGTCCCATCAGAGGAGGAGGCTGTGGTCAATGCCAGGAGCTGGACACCGGCACATACTGCTTTTAGGATGGAGCCACTGCCAGAGAGGAAGCCAGGGTGAGGACTAGGCAGACTGTCTCAACTGGGTGGCCTTTCCAGCAGACCTCCCTCACAATCCTTCATGATGGTGGGAGCGGCTTTCTGACTGCCCCACCACCCCTCCCCTAAGCCCCTTACCACTCACCACTCACCTCCCACCCTTACCACCCTCCACCTTACGGCAAGCCAGACACTATAACAGATATGGGTACTTGGTAGCAAAATGTTTCCTGCCTACCTGGAAGCTGCCATTGTTAAGACTTCAATTGGAAATGCCTGCCAAAGGCTCAGCATGCTTTGAAGCCTGGTCCCCAGCTGGGGGCGCTATGTTGAGAGGTTTGGGAACTTCTAGGAGGCGGGACCTGGCTGGTGGAAGAAGGCCACAGTAGAGGCAGGCCTTTGGTACAGGAGCTCAGGTCCTAAACCTGAAAGTTCTGTTTTCTGGTCCCCTATGATGGAAAGAGTCTCTAATATACCCTTCTAAGTCACAAGCTCCACAATGACTTCACCTCCATAATGAAGTGAAATCCTCTGAAGATGTGAGCTGGAACAAGTCTTTCCTTCCTTAGGCTGTTTCCATCATGTGCCATGGTCAGTGTTACACACGTAGCTCACACTAGCATTAAGAGCTCTTTCCTTCTGCCTCTCCCTCCACCAGAGCCTTGCAGGGCCCTAACTCTGCTACAGTGTTAGCACCAGGGAGGTAGAGAGTTTGAACCAGAGGATAAATTCGGTTTTCTGCTAGTTTCCTACCAGCCTCCTATGGCAGACAATGCTGAATCTTCTTTTTTTCCACTTTTTTAAATTGATTTTTATTGAGCTCTACATTTTTCTCTGATCCCCTCCCTGTCTCTCGCCTCCCCTTCAACCCTCCAACAAGGTCACCATGCTCCCAATTTACTCAGGAGATTGTGTCTTTTTCTACTTCCCATGTAGATTAGATCTATATAAGTCTCTCTTAGTGTCCGCATTGATGTCTAAGTTCTCTGGGATTGTGATTTGTAGGCTGGTTTTCTTTGCTTTATGTTTAAAAACCACCTATGAGTGAGTACATGTGATAATTGTCTTTCTAGGTCTGAGTTACCTCACTCAAAATGATGTTTTCTAGCTCCATCCTTTTTCCTGCAAAATTCAAGATGTTGTTTTTTTTCTGCTGTGTAGTACTCCATTGTGTAAATGTACCACATTTTCCTTATCCATTCTTTGATCAAGGGGCATTTAGGTTGTTTCCAGGTTCTGGTTATGACAAACAATGCTGCAATGAACATAATTGAGCACATGTCCTTGTGGCACGATTGAGCATCCTTTTGGATATATACCCAAAAGTGGTATTACTGGGTCTTGAGGAAGGCTGTTTCCTAATTTTCTGAGAAATTGCCACACTGACATCCAAAGGGGCTGTACCAGCTTGCATTCCCACCAGCAATGCAGAAGTGTTCCCTTTACCTCACAACCTCTCCACAATGATGGATCTTAACCCAGTGTCTATGACCCATCTTCCTCTTCCCCACACCTGGGAAACTTAGACCCTTTTCCTGCCTGGCCCATAGTAGGTGGTCATGTGATACCAATTCATGCCAATCAAATATAAGTGGCAGTTTGCTAGAAGATTCAGTGAATAGTTATTTTCTCTTCATAAAAGGGTGTTTGTGGTACTATTCCTCTCTTTCTCTTCCACCCTGGAAGTGAATACGATTCTTGAAACAATAACTGTCATCTTGTAATCATAAGGGGTTAAAAAAAAAAACAACTCAGAGAATCGCAGGCACCAGCCCTGATGTTGCCAGACTACTAAGGACCATCAGGAGGCAACTGAGGGACTCCTTTTTGCTTTATAAAGACAATAAACATTTTGAGAGATATTTTTAATGAGTGCATGGGGGGGTGCACGCATAAGTGCAGTTGCCCAAGGAGACCAGAGACATTGCGTCCCCTGGAGCTGCTCTTGCAGTGGTTGTGAGCCACCTGATGTGGTGGCTGGGAACCCAACTCAGGTCCTCTGGAAGAACAGTACATGCTCTTCACCACCACGCCATCCCTCCAGTCCAAAGCACAACCACTAAAAAAAAAAAAAACTGTTGGATTGGTCTTTTAGTTATTTGCAAACAAATTATAAACTAACTGACATATTCCTACCCTCTGTGACTCTAACAACACCTAAAAGCAAAAGAGAACAGGTTCCCTCAAGAACAGCAAGGGGCAGAGGGCACCACAGGTTGCACGATACCACGTAAGCGGGTGATGCAATCACTACCACCAAAGCCAGGGTGTTTTCAGCATCCTATTTCTCCAAAATGTTGATAAACTATTTCCTCTTAAGGAGAAACCAAGGGTGACTACTTCAAGTATTTTGGAGACTGAGTCCCTCCCTCACCATCACTCAGCTAGACAGCCCTCAAGTCCAACTACATACTTCTAGTTCTTCTGAGAAAGCCATACTGTCGATCACTTCTTATCTCCTGGTGCCCCCGTTTCCATCACTGGCGAGGCGCCCACCAAGGGGCGCAGCTAACCACAAGAGCTGAGAACGCGATGCGCCTAAGCTAGGTTTTCACCATCTGGAAATCTAAGCTGATCAGGGAATCCATGCCTCTTCTGTTGTTTTGAATGTAAGATTTAGACACACTTGTCAACTGAAAACAAGTGCATGTCTGTTGTTATAGCTGGTCCTGGTCTCCTGAGAAAGGTACATTACTCAGGGGTTGAGTTCTTCCATTGATTTGGAAACCCAAGCTTGGCAGTGGGCCCAGGGCTCTGTAAACATTAGGCCAGAGCGCCAGCAGGACCTACTGGGCCATTTGAAGGACAGCCAGGGGAGCACCAAGGGTGGAGTGGGAGCCCAAGGCTGCAGGCTCTCTGGGCTACCAGGGCAGGGGCAGGGATAAGCTGGGGCCTCCCTCCCATATCTTCATTCCCTACGATGTGACCATTCCAGCCTGATAATCACAAGCCCTTTTCCTCAACTACTCAGGACTGGAAAGTAGAGTGGATTATCACTCGGAGGTGGTCACAAAACAACAGCAAACTGCGTGACTTAGCCCTCAGGTCCCCAGATGGCTACATCTCACCACTGCCTATCTTCTTCCATCCAGGAAGAGAAAGTGAGAGACAAACACAGGTAGGCAGCCATAAAGAAAGCAAGCTCTGGGAGGCACCTCACCAGGTACTCACAGGCCCCCGCAGGCCACCACTGGCCTATAGAACCCTGATTGACAGTCCCATAGAGGCCCACCTGAGGGTTCCACCCTGCTCCCACATCAAGGCCATCCCAAGCCCAAGAAGCAGTCTATAAAAAGGTCTGAGATCTTCGGTAGTCTTGGCCTCATGGTGGGGTCTAGCCTTGTATGTCTTTGTCCGAGGGCTGTGGCTTGTCTAGCCCCTCAGCTATCACCCAGGGTACATTCCTCCTGTAGTCAGACCCTGGCCTCCTGCTTGCTGTATTGACTACAGACACATGCAGAGTCTCTCTGCATCTAAGTGTGCCCCCAGTAAGATGCTGTTGATGGTTGCAGGGGAAGTGGCTTCACCTTACTCACCATTGGCATGAGGACACCAGATGCTGACCTGCTTGATCAGACACCGGCTGCCCTGTGACTCAGGAGGGTCCTGATCCATCTCAGGGTTGAGTCAATGCAATACACTCATGCAAGCGTACATGGCTCTGTGATTCAGAAATTTTTCCAAGTAGCAGTTTGATGTGTGGGCTTTAAGTGTGACTGTTTCCACCCTAACCCTGCTTCTGTCCCTTGCTGCTTCACTAGGCTAATGACTTGATCGCTTGGCACTTCTGCTTCCCCACTGATGACATGAGGTTTAACACAACACCACGGGGCTGTTAAGGATTAAAGAGGAAACACACGAGCAACACTTCTAGGAGTGTCTACCACGTTGAAAAGTCAGCTGTGATCATACATGTTGCTCATCTGAGAGTCTAATGAGCTATGACATGTCTCCAAAAGCACACATATCCCTCGGGCTCCTGAGCTCATATGAAGAAACTCTGGCATGACCCCGCCCAATGCAACCCACCCTTGTCCCCACTCTGCCCATAGGCATGCTCTGACCGCTTCCAGTCCCAAACTTATGCTTAGAACAGCTTCTCCCTTCCTGCCTGTCCCCAGCTATCCCCCACGTTAACCACAAGCCTGACAGCCTCCGTCTGGCTGCCTTTCACCTCCTTCCGGCCTCCTCTCTATTTATTCAGGGATGGGCTGAAGCCCAAAGGTTTACCATGAAGAGTTGAGGTTATTAGACCCCCCTCCCACCCTTAGGCACTAGAAGAGGCTTCGCACATGAGAGGCATACTCTTTGCTGCGGTTTAATTACGCACAGATGTTGTGATGGGGTGCCAGCATGCAGGAGCAATCTATCTACAGTTTTAAAAGCTGAGCTGGGTTTGCAGCGCAAAATTTGTTTCCTGCTTATGATGTGCTTAGGCGAAATTAATTACTCGAGAGCCTTCATTCCCCCATTATCTTAGGAATGGTATGTGAGTTCTGGCAGCCGTGGGTCAGATCAGTATGTTAATTATTTACCAATTTGGCATCCTTGTTTCAAAAATCTGTGGTGTTATTATTATTATTATTACATGTCTTGGTCTGGCAGTTGCTAGTTGGCTCCAGCCAGGGGATGATTCTGCTGTTTCCATGGAAACACTGGAGGAGACTGTTGGGTTGTCTGGCTCAGCACTCTGGCACTGAGGGACACTTCTGCCAGGTAAAGGGTGGCAGAAACTCTGAGGTGAGCAGCAGACAGAGTCAGAGAGCCTGACTAGAAATGGAACTCTACCCATGACACTGCTGTGCACTGGATGTGTCAGCGCTCTGTCAGAACAACAGTGCCCGACACACCATGACGCTCACTAAACACTGCTGTCTCCTCTCTCCCCTCCAGCCTGCACTTCTGGAGGTCCTCTGAGCTCTTTGTCCTGGGTAGATTAAGCACTTCCTCATGGGAAGGCACCAAAATGAAGACAAGTGTCCTTTGTGTGCAAAACACTTTGTAAGACAGGCAACACATGGGTCTGCTTGCTCCCAATAAGTGGGAAGTTTCTAGAGCAGGGGCCGATCAACAGCGAGAGATCAAGAAAACAATAAATACAGAAAAAGGAATTTAAAAAAAAAATGGGACATGCAAGTGGACACACACTTGAGGCCCTGCAGCCTTGTGCTTCTTTTTCTGTGTCCCTGATGTTGTGGAGTGTTGTACCCCATGCCTGTGTCTCCCGTGCACCCTGAGGTTTCTGTTGGGCAGCTTTGCACATTGTAGTGATGGTCAGGGACACTGTTGTAACAGAACTGGGTACTGCATGAGCAAATAAGTATCTTTGGAACAGTATCCAATTGTGATTGTGCTGGCTATCACTGTCGCCGTTACCAGCATCGTTCCATGTTCTATGGCGGCAGAGGCCACAGCATACAGTCCCACAGGGGTGCTCAGTTCATTGACTGGCAGGTCAACAGTCGTACCAGGGTTCATTCTTTTGGAAATGGCCTTCAAGGGCTTTACCTGGGTCTCCAACTACCAATCACTTACATAAGAAACTTTGGCAGAGATATCCCAACTCATGCCTTCTAAACGGGAATATCCAGGGTAGGACTCAGTCCCACCCTCACCCCACCCCACCCCACCCTGCATTCATTCCTACTGCCCCGCCCTCCTACCTTTAGGAAGTCAAAGTGCTTGAGCATGTGGGCCACTTTCTCTGCATTCCTCCCTTCATTCAGGAAGTCCAACTCAAGAGGTAGATTCTTCTTGGCTTCATCCACCAGCCACATGAATTCAAAATCTGGGAAGAGTTGCTTCACGGCCAGGACAAGCACCTGAAATCCAGCACTCAGACTGTCAGGGTGCCCAACGAGGAAGGAACACTTCCGACCCGCTGCCTGGGTCTCCCCTAGAGGACATGTAGGAGGAGAAACTGTTCTCCTGGCCTCAGTCACTATAACTGTACCAATTCCAAAACAATAAGAAGCTAATAGCACCCAGAAGTAACCTTGACAACCGTTGGCTAGGTGCTCCCTGGCTGGATACCCAGCATCACGCTGAGCACTTATGTCCCTCTGAATCCACACAATTATGAGAGACATGTAGGTACATGTCACGCCACTAATCAGGGCACTGAGAGCTCCTGTGATTTCCACAGCTGCCCAGCAAGGAAGCCCGAGGCCAGTTCCAGGTGGGTCTACCAGGCTCCCAAGGCCTTCCTTGATCAGGACAGATTCCATAAACCATGCTATGGCCACTCCCATGTTTGGTCTTACTTTGTTGTTGTTTGTTTGGGGATCGAGGGACTCAACTTGGGGCTTTGCATGTTCTGGGTAGGCAAGCTCTCGACAGCTGACCCAAACCACTGGCCCAGAGTTGTTCTCCGCCAGTTACAAAGGGTGGAGGAGGTGCTGCCGCAGTAGCTGACACTTTCACTTTGAAGCAGTTACCATGCAGGCCAAGCATGCCTGACTCAAAGTTCTGAAAGCAGAAATGCTCGAGACCATTCCACCCTGCCCCCCAAGCCCGCCTTTTCATCTGCAAGGTCCTTGAAACCCCCAACACAGCCTGCTTCAGGGCTGAGGGGATCTGAGAGCCTGCTCCAGTGCTGAGGGGACCTAAGAGAGGGCAGACCAAGAAAAACTCCCAAGTACACAGTCAGCCAAAGATTGGACCAAGACACCAAGACTCTGCTGGGCTCATTTGAAGAAAGGGATGGGCAGGCACCAATGCAAGAATTCCTCCAACATCCTGAAAAGCAACATGATAACACCAGAATCCAGCGAACACACAACAGGAAGACTTGAACATCCTAACCTAGAAGAAGTGGAAGAAATCAACTTTAAACATAACCTTATGGAAATGATGGAGACCCTTAAACAGGAAGTGAAAAACTCCCTTAAAGAAATGGAAGAGAAGACAAACAAAAAGTTAGAAGAAATTAATAAATTCCTCAAAGATACCCAAGAAAACCAAGAAAAAGCAATCAAACAGGTAAAGGAAACAGTTCAAGACTTAAAGACCAAAATGGAGGTAATAAAAATAACACAAACAGAGTGATGGCTGGATATGGAAAATCTGGGTAAACAAACAGGAACTAAAGAGAGAAGTATAACCAACAGAATACAAGAGATAGAAGAAAGGATCTCAGGTGCTGAAGATACTATAGAGGAAACAGACTCATTGATCAAAGAAAACAGCAAATCCAACAAATTCTTAATACAAAACATCCAGGAAATCTGGGACACCATGAAAAGACCAAACCTAAGAATAATAGGGGTAGAAGAAGGGGAAGAACTCCAGCTCAAAGGCACAGAAAATATATTCAACAAAATTATAGAAGAAAACTTTCCCAAGCTAAAGAAGAATATCCCTATGAAGGTATAAGAAGATTAGGGAACACCAAATAGACTGAATCAAAAAAATAAATCCCCTCACTATATAATAATCAAAGCACAAACATACAAAATAAAGAAAGAATATTAAGAGCTGCAAAGGAAAAAGATCAAGTAACATATAAAGGTAAACTTATCAGAATTACACCTGACTTCTCAATGGAAACCATGAAAGCCAGAAGATCTTGGATAGATGTGCTGCAGTCACTAAAGAGACCATGGATTCAAGCTCAGACTACTATACCCAGAAAAGCTTTCTTTCACCATTGATGGAGAAAACAAGATATTCCATGATAAAAACACATTTAAACAATACGTATCCACAAACCCAGCCTTACAGAAAGTACTATAAGGAAAACATCAACCAAGGAAGCCAACAACAACCACAATAGCACAGACATTTGACAACCCTTCACCAATACAACTCAAAGAAGGGAAACACACAAACACTACCACCAAAAAAATAAACAGAGTTAACAACCACTGATCATTAATATCGCTTAATATCAATGGACTCAATTCACCTATAAAAAGGCACAGGTTAAGAGAATGGATACAAAAACAGTATCCAACATTCTGCTGTTTACAAGAAACACACCTCAACCTCAAAGACAGAGGTGTACTACCTCAGAGTAAAGGGTTGGGAAAAGGTTTTCCAAGCAAACAGACCTAAGAAACAAGCAGGTGTGGCTATCCTAAAATCTAACAAAATTGATTTCAAACAAAAGTCAAACAGAAGAGATGGAGAAGGACACTTTATACTCGAACAATTCATCAAGATGAAGTCTCAATCCTGAATATCTATGCCCCTAATATAAAAGCACCCACATATGTAAAAGAAACATTACTAGAACTCAAATCACACATCAAACCCCACACACTAATAGTAGGAGATTTCAACACTCCTCTCTCACCAATGGACAGGTCAACCAGACAGAAACTTAACAGAGAAATAAGAGAACTAACAGATGTAATGAATCAAATGGACTTAACAGACATCTATAGAACATTCTATCCAAATAGGAAAGAATATACCTTCTTCTCAGCATCTCATGAAACCTTCTTGAAAATTGATACATACTTGGTAACAAAGCAAATATCCACAGATACAAAAATATTGGAGTAACCACCTGTGTCTTATCAGATCACCATGGAGTAAAGTTAGAATTTAACAACAATTCCACCCCCAGAAAGCCTACAAACTCATGGAAACTGAACAGTCATCTACTGAACCACCCCTGGGTCAAGGAAGAAAGAAAGAAATTAAAGTCTTCCTTGAATTCAACGAAAATGAAGGCACAACATACCCAAACCTATGGGACACTATGAAAACAGTGCTAAGAGGAAAATTCATAGCACTAAGTGCCCACATAAAGAAAACAGACAAAGCTCACATTAGAGACTTAACAGCACACCTAAAAGCTCTAGAAAAAAAAGAAGCAGACTCACCCAGGAGGAGTAGAAGACTGAAAATAATAAAACTGAGGGCTGAAAGCAACAAAATAGAAACACAGAAAACAATCCAAAGAATCAATGAAACAAAGAGCTGGTTCCTTGAGAAAATCAACAAGATTGACAAACGCCTATCCAAACTAATCAAAAGGCAGAGAGAGAACACTCAAATTAACAAGATCAGAAATAAAAAGGGGGACATTAACAACAGACACTGAGGAAATTCAGAGAATCATAAGGTCTTACTACAAAATGCTGTATGCTACAAAATTGGAAAATGTAAAAGAAATGGACAGTTTTTTAGATAAATACCATATACCAAAATTAAATCAAGACCAAGTGAACAATTTAAATAGGCCTATAAGTTGCAAGGAAATAGAAGCTGTCATCAAAAACCTCCCAACCAAAAAAAAAAAAAAAAAAAAAAGCCCAGGGCCAGATGGTTTTAGTGCAGAATTCTACCAGAACTTCCAAGAAGAGCTAATGCCTATAGTCCTTAATGTATTTCATATAATAGAAACAGAAGAGTCATTGCCAAACTCTTTTTATGAAGCTACAGTTACCCTGGTACCAAAACCACACAAAGACTCAACCAAGAAAGAGAATTACAGACCAATCTCACTCATGAACATTGATGCAAAAATTCTCAATAAAATACTGGCAAACCGAATCCAAGAACACATCAAAAAAATCATCCATTATGATCAAGTAGGCTTCATCCCAGAGATACAGGGCTGGCTCAACATACAAAAATCTATCAATGTAATCCATCATCATATAAATAAACTGAAAGAAAAAAAGTGATCATTTCATTAGATGCCGAAAAAGCATTTGACAAAATTCAACACCCAATTATGATAAAGATCTTGGAGAGATTAGGGATACAAGGATCATATCTAAATATAATAAAAGCAATATACTGCAAACTGACTGCTAACATCAAATTAAATGGAGAGAAACTCAAAGTGATTCCACTAAAATCAGGAACAAAACAATGTTGTCCACTCTCTCCATATCTCTTCAATATAGTGCTTGAAGTTCTAGCAATAGCAATAAAACAACATAAGGAGATCAAGGGGATTCGAATTGGAAAGGAAGAAGTCAAACTTTCATTATCTGCAGATGATATGATAGTGTACATAAGTGACCCCAAAAACTCTACCAGAGAACTCCTACAGCTGATAAATACCTTCAGTGATGTGGCAGGATACAAGATCAACTCAAAAAAATCAGTAGCCCTCCTATACACAAAGGATAAAGAAGCAGAAAGGGAAATCAGAGAAACATCACCTTTCACGATAGCCACAAATAGCATAAAGTATCTTGGTGTAACATTAACCAAGGAAGTGAAAGATCTATTTGACAAAAACTTTAAGTCTTTGAAGAAAGACTTTTTTTTTTTTTGAAGAAAGACTTTTTTTTTTTTTGAAGAAAGACTTTTTTTTTTTGAAGAAAGACTTCTTTTTTTTTTGAAGAAAGAAGGAGGATACCAGAAAATGGAAGGATCTCCCATGCTCTTGGATTGGTAGGATCTACATAGTAAAAAATGTCAATTTTACCAAAGGCAATCTATAGATTCAATGCAATCACCATCAAAATCCCAACAAAATTCTTCACAGATCTTGAGAGAACAATAATCAACTTTATATGGAAAAACAAAAAACCCAGGATAGCCAAAACAATCCTATACAATAAAGGAACTTCCAGAGGCATTACCATCTCTGACATCAAACTCTATTACAGAGTTAGAGTAATGAAAACAGCTTGGTACTGGCATAAAAACATAGATGTTGACCAATCTATGTTAATATCCGGGTCGAATTGAAGACCCGGATATTAATCCACAAACCTATGAACACCCAATTTTCGATAAAGAAGCTAAAATTATAAAATGGAAGAAAGAAAGCATCTTTAACAAATGGCGCTGGCATAACTGGATGTCAGCCTGTAGAAGAATGAAAATAGATCCATATCTATCACCATGAACAAAACTCAAGTCCAAATGGATTAAAGACCTCAATATAAATCTGACCACACTGAACCTGATAGAAGAGAAAATGGGAAGTAGCCTGCAATACATGGGCACAGGAGACCACTTCCTACATATAACCCTAGTAGCACAGACAATAAGAGCAACAGTGAATAAATGGGACCTCCTGAAACTGAGAAGCTTCTGTAAAGCAAAGGACACATTCATTAAGACAAAAAGGCAACCTACTGAATGGGACTAGATCTTCACCAACTCCACAACAGACAAAGGTCTGATCTCCAAAATATATAAAGAACTCAAGAAACTAGACATTAAAATTCTAAATAACTCAATTAAAAAATGGGGTACTGAACTGAACAGAGAATTCTCCACAGAAGAATTTCAAATGGCCAAAAGATACTTAAGGACATGTTCAACTTCCTTAGCTATCAGGGAAATGCAAATCAAAACAACTTTGAGATACCATCTTACACCTGTCAGAATGGCTAAAATCAAAAACACCAATGATAGCCTATGCTGGAGAGGATGTGGAGTAAGGGGAACACTCATCCATTGCTGGTGGGAATGCAAACTTGTGCAACCACTTTGGAAATCAGTGTGGCGGTTTCTCAGAAAATTGGGAGTCAACCTACCTCAAGATCCAGCAATAACACTCTTGGGAATATACCCAAGAGATGCCCAATCATACTACAAAAGCATTTGTTCAGCTATGTTCATAGCAGCATTATTTGTAATAGCCAGAACCTGGAAACAACCTAGATGCCCCTCAATGGAAGAATGGATAAAAAAATTATGGCACATCTACACATTAGAGTACTACTCAGCGGTAAAAAACAATGACATCTTGAATTTTGCATGCAAATGGATGGAAATAGAAAACACTATCCTGAGTGAGATAACCCAGACCCAAAAATATGAATATGGTATGCACTCACTCATTAGTGGATTCTAGCCATAAACAAAGGACATTGAGCCTATAGTCAGCGATTCTAGAGAAGCTAAGTATTAAGGTGAGCCCAAAGAAAAACATATATAGATCCTCCTGGAAATTGGAAGCAGACAAAATCACCAGGCAAAAGTTGGGAGCATGGGGGTGGGGTGGGGGAAGGGGAGAGAGGAAGAGAGAAGGGTGGGTTGAGGAGAGCTTGTGGGAGTGGGATGGTTGAGATGGAGGAAGGACAGATATGGGAGCAGGGAAGAAGATATCTTAATTAAGGGAGCCATTTTGGGGAGGGCAAGAGTCTTGGCTCTAGAGGAGTTGCCAGGTGTCCACGGAGACGTCCCCAGCTAGGACCCTGGGCAGTGGAGGAGAGGGTGCTGTACTGGCCTTGTCCCATAGTCAGACTGATGACTATCTTGAATATCACCATAGAACCTTTGTCCGGCGGATGGAGATAGAGACAGAGACCCACATCGGAGCACTGGACTGAGCTCCCAAGGTTCAGTTGAAGAGCAGAAGGAGGGAGAATATGAGCAAGGAAGTCAGGACTACAAGGGGTTGGTTCACCCACTGAGACAGTGTGCCTGATCTAATGGGAGCTCACCAAATCCAGCTGGACTGGGACTGAATGAGCATGGGATCAAACTGGACCCTCTGAATGTGGCTGACAATTGGGGCAGATGGAGAAGCCAATGATAATGACACTGGGATTTGTCTCTACTCCATGTACTGGCTTTTTGGGATCCCAGTCTATTTGGATGCATACCTTCCTAAGCATGGATGGAGTGGGGAGGGCCTTGGACTTCCCACAGGGCAGGTTACCCTGCCCTCTCTTAGGACTGGAGGGGGAGGGGAACAGGGGAGTGGGAGGGAAGTGGGAAGAGGGGAGGAAGTGGAAATTTTGATTGGTTTTATTTATAAAGTAATCAAAAAATTAAAAAAAGAAATGCCCGGTATCTGAAACTTCCTGAAGGCTCAAATGACATCACAAATGGAAACTTCCTCACCTGACCTCATGACAGGCTGCATTCAAAATGCAAGAGCACTAAAGTTATTGCATAAAATTACCATCAGGCTACAAGTGCAAAATGTATATGAGATATAAATGAATTATGTCTTAGATATGGGACCATCCCCAAGATGCCTCATTATATAGGTGCAAAATTCCATAATCCAAAAGGGCCTAAACCACTCCTGGTCCCCAGCATTTTTTATAAGAAATATACTCACCCTGCCTTATTTTCTGTTGCCTTCATAAAATAAGACCTTTCATAATTTAAAAAAAAATGGAATAAATAAACCTACAGGCTTGACAAGACAAAGGTTTCTCCACCTAGATGAAAAACTTAGAATTCTGGCACTGGGTTCACCGCGGCTTCTTGAGGGATGAGATGAAGATGGGAGTTCGAGGTTCGATCTGGCATCTGGGTGCGAGTTTGATGATGTGTGTTAAACATCAGAGGCAGAGGACAAGAAGTCAGTGAGAGGAGCCAAGCACGTACCACACCCCCACAGGCGTGGGCACTCGGTGTCAATGCCCCCTCGCTCCCCACCTTTCCTTTCCAATCCCCAGGACTCTCTGAGCCCGTTTGTGCTGGTCTCAGACTATGCACGCTGTACTAGACACATGTGAGAGAAAGAGAAATCAAAACCTATTGGAAAGCCGTCACCCAAAAGGTGTTTGCTGCTTTGTTTTGAAACCTTGTGATCTCTGTGATGTACCAGGTGCCATTTTAGAACCAGCACACGGGGTTACTATGGTCAATTTCTAACAAAACAATTTTTAATTACATTGGGACATTGTCTAATTTCTTTTCAGTCTTGTCCAGTCACTTACCGGCTAGACCTGTGACCTTATACCAACTGGCTTCGTTTGTTGTGTTTCTGTTTGTGTTGCATGAAACAAGAAAGGGGGTAGTAACCCAGTGGCCCAGGGCACTGTGCGTCAGACCCAGGCACCTGGACATAACACTTACAGGCACCGCTTCTCATCAGGTATCCTCAGATGACCCTCAGTGGGGACAGAGCAAGCGCACAAAAATACAAGTGGCTGTCCTAGCCCTAAGTCCAGCCTGGGGCACCAAGGCTACTGAAAGCAACTGAATTCCTCTTTCTGGGTCCAAGTTCAGAAAAAAAACAAACAACAAAACTCTGGGTGTTTTGCTCAGGTCTGAATGCTCAGCCTCGCCTAGAGATGCAGGAGAGCAGCCCAGTAAGGTCTTGACCTCTTGGGCCAAACCCAGGTATACACACCGGGAGATACCTGTAGCCTACACAGGTCTACAATGGGAGAAGCTGCTGACCAAGCAGCCATTATTCACTGCTTTCTGTATGTTCATGCTATTTATAATATTTTTAATTATCCTTAATATCCGAGCATACTGAAAGGCATTTTAAAGGTTTTTCCATCACTAGCCATTCATATAATTAGTCATTCCTAATGCTATTGGTCACCATTAGTACTCTATGCCATTCATCACAAAGGCAGACACTTTATTAATATTCATTGCTAATAACTAATTAGTACATTAGTTCATAACCCAAATCTTCACAAATCTCACAGAACTGGGTTCCATTCTGTGGGTGGTGGGTCCCTCAGCGGCTACACAGGCCCTCTTTCCAGGGGAGAATACAAGAATCCTAAGGGTATCCAAAACTACAGACAGCACCAAGCCCTTTATTTGCTATTTTTCCCTATACATAAAGGCTTATAACTCATATGAGGCATAGCAAGAGAATAAGGAAAATAAGTAATTATGATAATATACTGAAATAAAAGTTATACAGACTCAGTCTCAAAATACCTTCTTGTGCTGTACTGACTGTGGTTGGCTGTGGGTAATCAAGCCACAAACACCTGAAAACCGTGAAAAATCAAACTGAATAAAGGGAGACTCTGTTCTTCAAACTGAGAGGTTTGCAGGCCAGTAGGTAAACTCAACTGTACAATCCTGATGATTTGAGTTCAATCCCCAAAATCCAGAGTAGAAGGGAAGAACCTGACCTGAGAGTGTCTTCTGACCTCCACGCAATGCCATGTAATGCAGGCACCCGTATTCACACACATGCGCGCGCACACACACACGCATGCCTGCATGCAGACCATACATACACACACAAGCAGCCTTGTTGGAGGAAATGTGTCACTGCTGGGGCAGACTTTGAGGTTTCCTATGCTCAGGATACCAGTGTGACACTCAATCAACTTCCTGTTGCCTGCAAGATGTAAGACTCTCCGCTATTTCTATAATACCATGTCTGGCTGCATGCTGCCATGCTCCCCACCATGATGATAATGGACTAAACTTCTGAACTGTAAGGGAGCCACCACAATTAAATGTTTTCTTTATAAGAGTTGCTGTGCTCATGATGTCTCTTCACAGCAATAAAAAATCCTAAGACAAGAGCATACACACACACGCATGTGCCCAATACACATTCTTTTTTTTTTGGTTTTCCAAGACAGGGTTTCTCTGTGGCTTTGGAGCCTGTCCTGGAACTAGCTCTTGTAGACCAGGCTGGCCTCAAACTCACAGCCTCAAACTCACAGCGATCCACCTGTCTCTGCCTCCCGAGTGCTGGGATTAAAGTGCACAACTTTTTTTAATGAGAGACCTGTTAGAGAAGTCGTCAGTCTCGCAGTTACAGCAGGTCACCAGCCCGCTACGTGAGGTGGCCAATCTGAAATTCTGATGTCAGTTATGAAGACCAGGATATGCGCAGCTTTGCCCCATGGGGTGAAGCAGAAGAAGGGGAGGGTTGTGGGCACGAGAGGGTTGGCTGCTGTTCTCAGTTCTCACGGCTTACAAGAGTCGGGAGCGCCCTGCTTCCCCTTGCCTATTCACTGCACACCCATCTACCAGCCCAACCTATGCAGATTCATTTTGGTTTCTTTCTGACGACAGATGCAACCAACTAAAATAAAGCAGGTGTTGTCTTCTGTTTGCCTTTTTAAAATTGTTCCCCAAAATGCACTTCCTCCATAAAACCCTCCTAGCAGCCAGTGTTTGCACCAGCAGCCAGCACTTACTCAACCCTTGCAGATGTCTATTGGGCACTCACAAGAATGAAGAAGTGGAAAAGCAAACGAACACGGGAATATTTCAGGGTATCCATCTTCTCCTCCAGACAATTACATGCACGGTGGAGTGATGGGAAGGGTGAGGTTTTGTTTTGGAGATCTTGGTAGGAACAGGGTTACCTCTGAGCTCTAATGGAGAATTCGCTTCCAAATCTGGAATCAAGGAACAGTGAGCAACTAATGCCTCCCTCAAGGTGCAGTAATCAAAACAGAGCAAGGCATTGTAGTCCATGCCTGGCGATGCCAGCACGAGAGCGGCTGAGGCTGGACTGCTCTGAGTTCACAAACAGCCTGGGCTACAAACTGAGAATCTCTATCAAAAAAGAAAACTAAAGATAATGAAATTATTTTCCCATATAGTAATTTGCCTCACAGAAGAGAAAAATCAGTTGTGAGACATACAATAATACAATGGAAAACTAGAATAATGTGGAAGTTTGGAAACAAGTGATGGTATTCATTTGTTTGTTTGTTTTTAAAAAGAATATCTCTTAATCCAAGGTACTTAATCTAGTATTGGATGTACTAGAGCTAGCTATGTAGATCAGGTTAGTCTCAAACTCACAGAAATCCTCCTACCTCTGCCTCCCGAGTGCTAGAATCAAAGCCGTGCACCACCATGCCCAGACACAGTGGCATTTATTTATAATTGAAAAAAAAGAAAGAAAACACTTGTCACTTAGTACCTATAGTGTGCCAGCTATATGTTACAGGAACTTTGCAGACACGCTCATTCCACCATCCTGCCCACTTTCTGGGCGCCCTCTGCACCCCTGGAACAGTTTCTATCCGCCCAGCCTGAATCTGGACCCAGGTTTTTCTCTGTCCTTCCTGGAGTCCTGACTCCTACGAAACGGTGTGAGCTAATACAAAGAGGAAGCTCAGGAAAGGTGCAGAGAGAGCTGTGCAATCAGCAGAGCACAGGGGAGGTGACGGCTATCAGGCGCTGTAAGATAAACACCACTCCACGGAAGGCAGCACACAGAGACAAGGCCCACATTGAACTGCGCTGGTAAAGATGGGTGCTAGAGGATGGAGGGCCAGCTCAGGGCTCTGTAAACACCTGCCACTGGCTGGGTTTATCTTTTTTCAGGTCAGTTATTAAAGCGCATGCCTTTTAGAACATAAAAGAACAGAGTGAACACAATTGCCCATGGGATGGCTTACATCCCTGCATATTTATGTATCTGTTTCTTTTAACTAAAATCGGCTGTTGGATTCTGTGCCAATCCAGGAATTACCTAGCCACCCACTGTTCAATCCACCCATCTGGAAAAGAAACAAGATGACAGACACTGTGGAGATACTACTTAAAAAGTTAAGAACGGAACTGTCACCAGCCGCTTCTTTATAAGACCCTTGTGAAAGGTCAAGTGACATCAAGCACTAGATCAGACACTTGCACTCAGGCGGGAAAGCTCTGCCTCAATGCATTAGACCACTCGGGGACTGTGGCACATGCATGGCCCGGCATTGGCCATGATTTAGATCCTGGGTGGGGGGGTGACAGAGCGAGGGTTGTTCTCCATCAGCTTCAGAAGTTCTATAGGCAACAGGGGTGTGGGGGGGTGACATGGGGTGGTGCTGTGAGAACTGGGGATATCACCACCACCAGCTCAGAGGCCACCAAGTCCCACTCTGCTCCAGCAATGACCACGGCAGTATATATGGCCTGCTGAGCTCCCACCACCTTGGGTAGGAGAGAACTGCAGCGCTGGCCCGCAGGTGGAAAGATGGTGCCCGTCCCCTCGGTCCTTCCTGCTGAATCACTGTTCCAATCTCGGGGCCCAATTAGTCTGGCTCTGAGCAGTCACACAAATCAATAAGCGTCACTAGCGGTGCATCTAGAAGTGGAGTTACCCCGACTGCTCAAGGGACAGTAGCGAGTGATAATGACAAAGCTGAAACGCGTCCCTGGCTGAGACTCTCTTGTCTGCACAAAGTCACTGGAGTCATCAGACTTGTCAGGCGCTGGGCTGAGTGACTTCCCTCTCTCTGCCATCTCACTACGCTCTGTCCCAGAGACAGTCCCCCATCCCCAAGGGTATGGCCTGGTTTGCAGAAAACACCAAACCCCAGGGTGGCACGTATTCCAGGGACCAACCCAGGAGCCCAACTTTCTGGCTAAGATGATACTAGGGCATCCTACTGTCAATCAGGGAAGACAGGCTTCACTGAGAAGGTGATGCTGGACGGGCCTGAGACGTTCAAGGGGATTCATTCCTCTTTCCAGGACAGTTAGTGCCAGAACAGCCATGGTATTATTACTTCAAACAACAACAAATGAAGAGATTCCCAGAGACTCATTTTGTGGGTGGGGCAAGGGAAGAATATAAGGGAGAAAGCAGCCATCTTTGGCATCTGGGTGATACCAGAGCTGTGCAGCTGTTTGGGGCATGTGAGAAACTCTGTTAGGACAAGCCAGGAAGCTGAGGACGCTAATGGCCAACTACAGATGGGAAGGACCTTGGTCCTTACAAACCACAATGAGGTGTCAGGTTAGTCAACCTTGAGACAGCTGGTCCAGATGCCTCCCCACGTGAGAGAGTATGGGTATTCCATCTGCCTCGTTTCTCTATGGACACTCTAATAATTGCAGCCAAAAGCATCCTCGCTGGGACAGCCTGTAGTCTTCACCTCATCACTCTCAAAAGTCTCAATCCAGGAAGTCACTATGCCCTCCATCTTTAGATGAAATATATGTTCAGATTTATAAGCTTGCCTTCCTAAAAAAAAGCAAATATCCAGAGGCTAAGACGATTAGTCCTTCTCCTTTTAGTAGGAATTACTTTAATCAGATTGCCCTTCCAACAGTAAGAGGTAAGCCTGAAGGCACCCAATACCTGGAATTGGTGCGGAATGAAGCCCAGCAGTCTACCCAGAAAAGCCAGCCACCTACACCTGCCCACAAGCTTCTGGTACCTAAGGTGGCCTTAGTATCCCCTAGAAATAGACCATTTTCCTCCTGCCATGAAGACTTCAACCTTCCTAGGGTTGAAAGAAAAAACTGATTTCAGATGTCAAACAACCAAAGTTTTCTAATTGGGTTTCCTGATGGAAACCTATGACAGGACTTTCCCACCAAAGCCCCAGCCTGGTCCTGCTCCTGCTGATGGCTGTGTGGGTAGCAGCATCAGGCCCTCCCATGCTCCCAACCCTAACCCTTCCAGTCACTACCAAGAGGACACTGTGTGCTCTGCAGAGGACCCACCAGGCATCCATCCCAACAAAAGCATCCTCAAGAAGGAAGATGTCAAACTTTTACTACTATTCTTAACGCCATTGACTTTACAGCCACCATTCCTTAAGGAGTCAGTGCGGATCTGAACAGAGCAAAGTGACAGCTCCTCTCCTGGCCCGTGGGGCTATGATACCTAGGCTGGGCAAAGGTAGGCTCTTGCCTGGCTCTAGAGCTATCAGAAACCCATGGCTCCTCCCTGGCTTCTGTTCTCTCCTGCTTATGACCATGTCTTAAGTCACCAAGAGATTCTCTAAAATCTTACGCCTGCAGAATGGCACCAAGGTCACTTAGTGGTCCTGGTCCCTCAGCCCATCTACTCCCTCTGAAAGGCACGCAGCAGCTATTCCAAACCTTCACCCCCTCGAGCCTCCAGTGCCACCTCCTACCCTCTCATTCTTGGCAGATGGTCTGGCCTCCTACAGCAGAGAAAAAATAGAGGCTATCAGCCTGGTACACACTCTGCTGCCCACCTCCCTTCCCCTCTCCAGGGCCCCACACACTCATTTATACGCAGCCTCGCTGCCTTCTACTTACAAAGCAAAGACTCATCAAAGGCCAATGTGTTTTTGTGTTCTTTGTGCCCAATCTCTTGAACGCCCTCCTCTGACTTGACTTCTCAATTATGTCTCTCTGCTGAGTCTCCCATATCCCTCCCCCATTAAGGCCTACTTGTGTCTCAGGAACACTGAAGTCTACAGTTTGGACTAACTCTCCCCAGCCTCCCATGGTTGAACACTGGATGAGATGATTGTATACTATGCCTCACTTCCTTGGATCTCAATTCTCCTTCACCCTACACACTTTCGTAGCTTCTCTTCCTAACACTTCTATGATCCCCCAACCCCAAATACCCTTTTCAGTGCTTTCCTGATTGGTCTTCCACTTGGCAATGCTAAGCAATTCTGGGAAACTATACTTTCCAAAATGGCTACAATACTCCCATTCCAATATGCCTCTGGAACCTCAGATACTCATTACTTTCCTAACCTAGAGCAATTTCTTTTTCCTCAACTAGATTCTAGCTGATACAAAGGCAAAGATTTTTGCTTGTTTGTTTTTTCTTTCCTTTTTTTTTTTTTTTTTTTTTTGCTGAAGCATGCATAGGCAGCCTGTATATGGTGGTTCTGTTGAATTTGTCCATATTGGGTTTCATGGTCTAAGTTGATGAGGATGACTGACCAGGTCTCTTCCTGGAGAGAGCACCAGACCTCATTACAGATGGTTGTGAGCCACCATGTGGTTGCTGGGAACTGAACTCAGGACCTTTGAAGGGCAGGCAGTGCTCTTAACCACTGAGCCATCTTACACCAGAAACCTAAGATACACTTCTAACTCCTCCTCAGCCCCTCCCAAAGGAGAGCTGGCCACAAAGTCCGGATGACTCCTCTTCTACCCCCGTGACACTGTCTTGCTTCATACCTTATTTCTCTCACACCAACACAGCAGCCCTTCAATTAAATGGACTATCCAGACTTTGTGTTTTCCCAGTGCATCCTCCCGACTGCCCACACACTTTTATTTCTAGTGCATATCTGATCACGGCAGTCCCCTGACTAGAATTCTAAATGGTTCCCCCACTGAATACTGAACATGCTGTCAGTCCCACAAGTACGTCATTGTTGACTATGGCCAGTGTTCCACACCTGAGCCTGGGATAAGGGTTCTCTCCTGCCCTGCCTATCTTCCCAGCCTCACTTCCAACCCCTCCCACCATCTGAGTTAATGGACTTCTCCAAGCTCCACCTGCTCAGGAGCCTCAGGGCCCTCCCACATGCTGGGCTAGCCTTGCACTGGCCAGCAGTGTCATGAGTCCTTCGAGTCCACAAGGACATTAACTTTGCAGGGAAGCCCCCTTGTCAACTCCATGCATCCTGACAGAGTGCCTTCCTGCAAGTTGAGAGCTCAGGTTCCTACTTGGTGAGTGTTGGTTTACATACCTGTCTCCTGTACTAAACGGGAAGGTAGGGACAAAGCTCACTTACTCACATGCCCTCATTAACCAGTGAGAAGAGACCTTGGTTAGGTCTAGATTAAGAAGGAAAGGAAGAGAGACTAGGAAGGAAAGGGACATGTGGGATCAACAGACTGTTGACCTCCATGTATGAGTATTGGCTTCTTCTCCAATAATAGGAGCACATACGTTCCCTCCCTTGCTGGACACACATGTAGAAGATTCCAGAAGTACACAGGCCCTCTTGGAACCTCCAAGAATGTAAGTTTGCTAATTCAAAACAAACATCATAGAAGCAAATGAGTCATCCGCATAACTATTTCTATGTGATCTGCGTATCATTTTTCTGTGCTTGGCTTATCACATACGTTCTTAACCTATAATCTAATACATTATGATGCATCTCTGTCTACCCCTGAGGAGATCGCCTTTGGTTCCTTTCGTGTCTACTGCACCTCACTGGAGGCCTCCCTGTGACTCAGGTCCCCATCAGGACCTGAATCAGCTCAGCCCCATCAGCTGCTCATCGTGTTCCGATACATATCCCAGAGTATTTCCAGGACAAATCAAGAACTGACCAGCCTTACCAGGGTGTGATTCCAAATTCTTATGACACAGCCTTGGTCGTGCCTCAGCTCTCCTCTCCCACTCTGCTCCTCAGAGGGCCACAGTCCACCCACCAGCCAGAGTAAGTATCTGGGAGGCTGTCTGGCTCCTGAGGAAAAAACGAGACTGGGGAACAGGAGAGAGAACAGGAGGGGGAAGCACCCACCTCCATCAGGAGAATGTCCTTGGAGCTCTGCGCCTGAACCTTCGGGTGCTGGACCTTCACTGCCACAGTCCGACCGTCATGCAGCACTGCCTTGTGGACCTGGGCCAGGGAGGCTGCCCCCAGGGGGGTGTCATCGAAGCTCAGGAACAAATCATGGATCTATCAGGAGGAGAAAGAGAAGAGAGTGACTGAGAGGAAGCGGCCTAATCTGGTGAGAGGGTGAGGCAGAGAGATGATGCGCCGGAGCTGCCCAGTGCCCCACAGCAGATCTACTGCCTCATCAGTTGTGTGGGTTGCAGATGGCCCTTTTGCTATCGTCAGAATTCACACCAAACACATGGATAAGACAGGACAGAAGACACACACGGAGGGCATGTCTGCACAGGAGCACAGGAGCCCTGTAACCCCCATCAAACAAAGGCCAGAAAGACTGTGTATCATCTGCCCTTTTAACCATCCGCCACTGAGTCTGCTGACCCTTCACGCACAGATCATAAAAAGTTCACAGAACTAGAGCCAGAGCAGCCTGGCAGGCCAGATGGCAGACATTCCAACCCTGCCAACCTACACAGCCCAAGGCCCTTAAGCCGGAGGCTTCGAGTCACAGCCACCAGTTACCTTTACCTGAGCAGCGGCCACAACACAGGTTTCTGAGCCACTGCTGGCCTGGCCACACCCTAGCAGGATCCTAGGGTTGCCAGAGACCTAAAGTGAGTCTCTGGGAGTTCCCTTGCCTCTTCTGTGCCTCAGTTTCTCTGGGCATGAAGTAGGAAGTGCACCCTGACTCTTGCATCTTCTCTTGCTCTCTTCCTCCCTTCCTTCTCTTTTAGAACTGCCACATTGGTTCTTTCTGACTAGTTGGTCACCACTACATGGTCCAAATACAAATATCCTACTAGATGGAAAGAGAGCCCCCCCACCAGAAACTTTTCTAAAGATTGGCAAAGGCTGTGGTTCAAATCCTCTCCATTTCTTTAAGCCCCTGCAGCACAGCCTCAGAGTTCTATTTTTGCAGACAAATACACACCAGTCTATTTACTGTATTTAACCACATGCCTCTACTTCCCTACTCCCCATTCAAGGTCAATTCAGTCCTCTTTCCCACCCCTTTCCTGCTTTTTTTTCCCCACTTGCAACCACCTTGTCCTGCCCTTCAGCATTGCCCCTTTCTCTCCTCAAACCTGAGATGCCAAATGCCACACAGCTACCATCCCAATTCTGTTTGCTAGGACTCCCTGTTATTCTCACATCACAAACGGTCCCCACCCCACTGCCGCCATTCCTGTACCTCCCACTAAACTTCAGTGCATTTTCCAACATTCTGCAGAGGACAAGACCCAGGCATCAGGGAAGGGTCTCAAACGCTGGTCATGAGAGACGGCTCTCCAGTGGATTAGATACCAGGATGGTGTCTAACTAATCTCCTTGTTCCCCCAACTTGCCTTTCCATTCTCTGTGAGTGCTAGGCTTCCTGAGGGCAAGTCTCTTCTGCTATCTACTCACTTGCTCTGGCTCTCTCGGCACAAGAACTATCATCATGGACTTGCTCTTGGTATGGAAGAACGCCACAACCACCTCCCCCAGGTGCCATGTGAGCGGGAGGGGGGTGCTACGCTGGCCACTGCTATACCCCTGTAATTTGTACAGGGATGGAACTAGCTAGAGTCAAACAAGTACCTGTTGAGTGGCTAACTCCAGTGTTCTCTCCACTGGAGAACAGAATCAACCTAGTTTTCCCCTTGAAACAGCTCGGCCTTCACACTCCCACACTGCTACGAACACAAACACTCCAATGGGCCTCTGTCCAGAATGGGGAAAGCATGAACCATGTCTGAACTTTACCTGGACACAGCCCACCTGTTACTCCAGGTGAGGCCTCAGCCTGGCCTGTCAGAACCTTCAGGAGCCCCAGCCACTCTGATTGGCTCAGAAATGGACATGTGACCCAATCAGACTCAATGTAGCCCAATCATATTCAATTCTTCTGCATCTGTTTAAACAGTGGGAGAAGATGTACTTTCTTTTGAAACTAGGAAGAAAAATATAATTCTGGGCATGCTAAGGGTCACAGATCAGAAACATAGGAAGCTAAGGCAAGAAAGGAGGAATAAATCCTGTTTAGTTTCAGTCCCTTCATCTAGCCATCCCTCAATACCTCGCCAATAATGCCCTTTCTGTTTGCTTGCCTGTTTGCCTGTTTGCCTGCTTGCTTGCCTAAGTCAATTTGAGCAAAGTTTTGTAATAGACACAACTGAAGAAGCTCTAACTAACACCATCAGGTACCCAATGAGGTGACCGAGGGAGACCCAGGCCCAGGGCCCCTTAGAGACATGGAAAATGTCAGTTTCAGCCCCTCCCTGCCGCCTGATTGGAAGAAGGACTCAGGCTCAGTATAAAGCAGAGCTTCTGCTACTGCATAATGAGATCCACACAGAACCCTGTGGAGACTAGCAATGCCTGGAGGACCCCCAAAGAGACCATTTCTCAGGGCAGAGCTGCGGACCTTGCCCAGTCTTCCTGTGACCCCTTTCCCTAACCCTAGCCCTTGCCTGGCCCAGGGAATGTGTCACCTCTTTCTCGGAGAAGGACAACCAGTTTTAAACCCGTGTCATTGCGGGGACACTGCAGAGTCACTGCAACCAAAGAGTGACATGGCATCTCCAGGACTGTGTGACAGGAACAGCTGCCAAGAGCCCCCACAGGGAAGTGGAGGAAGGAAAGGGCTGAGGCA
This sequence comes from Ondatra zibethicus, assembly GCA_004026605.1. Taxonomy (NCBI): domain Eukaryota; kingdom Metazoa; phylum Chordata; class Mammalia; order Rodentia; family Cricetidae; genus Ondatra; species Ondatra zibethicus. Next base: position 28,933 of record PVIU01003884.1, on the reverse strand, counting down.
AGCAGATCCTAATCTCCAGAATGAGAGGAAGCCAAGCTTGCCATTCCACCTAGGGACAGGAAGGGCCTGTCCCCACAACCTCCTACCTCCATCCGGGGATGGAGGAAGCCCCCAAGATACCCCCAATCCCAGTTGCTAACCTGGCATTTAAACCAGCCCTAGCAGGAAGGGGTTAACCAAACTCAGTTTCACCAGCAGAAGCAAAGGAGTCATAGAAAGGGTACCAGGAGGCATCTGTTGAGCAAACCCCTGTCCCACCGCCCCCAAGCCCCAGCATCTCTACGGCCATCTTTCCTTCTCTAACCAGAACTCCTCCACCTTCCCATGCTCATGCAAACACATACACACATACACAATAATTGATCGCTACTGGATGCTCCTAGCTGGCTTATAAAAAAGGTAATTAAAGATTGGTGCTGCAGCCTGTAATTAAATATGAATAAAGTATCTCTAAATGGAACCTTAATTCAAAGTATTCAGTGAAAGTACTTTATGCTGATAGATAGTGAGGAAAAATAGACCCTGTCCCGAAAGCAGAATTATACTCCTCCCCCCCCCCCCCCCCGTGCAACTGAAACAAATGCTGCGCCTCCCCTCCAGTCACCAAGGACCCGCCTCGTTCCCTAGCCCTCTCGGCAGAAAACCATTAGCAGAAACAAACGGCAGCATCTTCAGCAATTAGAGTCAAGCAGGGCCCTCGGCTGCCTCCAGTTCCTTGTAGAAACTTGTCTCCCTTCTACAGCTTTGCTTCCCTGTTCCTCTCTCTCCCTCTCTCTCTCTCTCTCTCTCTCTCTCTCTCTCTCTCTCTCTCTCTCTGGAGGCAAAATCAATTAAGTAAAACAGCTGAATTTCAAAATGACTAGTTGTGTGCTTTTTAATTACCATCGGTCTGAGATTCAAACATATTGATGATATGGTCATCTAGAAAAAAAATGATCAGGGAAAAAGTTGCTCCCGTTCTGTGTGGAGAGAAACAGGCAGAAGGACAGAACATGAATGTAAAGGGGGATGGTCTTATGAGGAAAAACATTGGCCAGGCAAAAAGATTAGCATCCTCTCTGGGGCCCTGGACATTCAGTCATCAGTTGTCTGTCTTGAGGAGAAGGGGTCTCAGGACCTGAAGACCAAGTGACACTGTGCCTAGACAGGCATAAGTCAGGCCTGCAGGTTCCCAGAAAGCAGGGCCTGTAGGCCTCTTTTCCAAAATACCACATGGAGTGGCTAAGTACTGGCCAGGAACCTCAAGTCAGGGTACCCTGGAGAAGCTAAGGAGCTCTGCTTCAACTCAGTATCTTAGCCAGGCACATCACTATTGAAAGCCTGGCCAGTCTGAAGGCCTTCATGGCCACTGGCTCAAGGTCACAGGTTAGGGCAGAGTGGGGAATGACTTTCTAATAAGGCCCAACATCAAATATCCCATCCCATGGTCCCCATACTCACATCAGATCAATTTTAGCTTCAGAAATGCCATCATCCTAGGCATATAATGCATCTCCCAGGCCCTGAACAGCTTGGTTCCAGGTGAAGATAGAAGCCTGCCTCAAGCAGGCCTAAATGCCAAGGCCAGACAGTTTCTAAGAACTGGGAAGATGCCCTGGGCACCTAACATAGACAAATGCAGCAGGGTTGTTGGTGGGTGGGGGAAGCAGGTTACCATGGCATCAGCAGCAAACAACATCTGGCTCTCTCTTGTGGAGTTGACCCACCCCATACCTGGCTGGGCTCCAGCTGCCATCCATTCATGTCTGCTAGGCAAAGTCTCAGTCCATGCTAACAGAGTAGCTAGAAGGAACCTCAGCCTAAGGCAATCAGGACAGTTCCAGCCAGCCAGGACTCAGCAAAACGCCTTGAACAAACAATACCAGTGTGCGCCCTGGCACCTTCCATCACCTCTACCTTGAACCCATTCCCCACTTCTGCTTCTCTCAGTCCCACTGACCCGCCCCAGGTACCATTCCATTACTGCTGATTCAGTTTGTGCAATTCCTGCTCCCCTTCTAGAACACACTCTGGTCTGTAGTTCTCCCACCCCCGCCTTCAAGGCCATGCCTTTGCCTTCAAAGGTCACGTTTGGCTGGGATAGCAAATGAGTGACAGTAGGGGCATTCTCGTTCCCCCTGTGGTGGCTTTAAAATATGTTCTGAGTTTTTAAATGTTCCCCCTCTTAAGGAGTCTATTCCCCTTCGCTTAGGTGTGAACTGGAATTCATGACCCGTTCCTAAATTACATAAGCCTCCAGTCAATCTATCTCCCTCCCTCCCATTTCCTCTCTTGGGAGTTTTGGTTTGGTTTGGTTTGGTTTTGGTTGGGAGAGGGAACAAATGTCCTACCACAGGTCATTCCTATGATAAAGACCAGGCTTTCTGCACAGACAACACCCAGACACAAACCTTCTGGCCCCAGACATGACATTAGGCGCATGAGAAACCCTGAACATGATTACTAGTGTTAAATGCCATTTTGACTGGATTAAGTCCCACAGAGGGACCCGGCAAAGTGTCCTCTGGCTGTGTCTGGGAGGGTGTTTGCAGAGAAGGGAGACCTGGGGGTCGGGAGAATGAGAAGATGTGAACTCCAACTTGGTACCGTCCATTTGGCTAAGGGCTCAGACAGAAAGGGATTTTTCCTTCTCCCTTCTGGAGTTGGGGCCACGTTCTCCTCAGGCCCCATACATTAGGATCACGGGGACCCCGGTACTTCCTCCAGAAGCCTCCCCAAGTCCCACTCCTGGGTTACTAGGCCTTTGGCCACAGATGGAAAACAGCCAATGGTTCTCCAGCTCTGAGGCTTTTCAACTTCAGAATCCTAGCCTTCCAGCCAGCCTGTCACAGGAGTTCTCATCCTCCATGATTGCATGAGCGACTCCCCTAAGGAGTCTTCCCTTGAAAGTTTACCTCTATTGAAATCTGCCCAATTGGTTCTGTCTCTGTGGAGAACCTTAACAACTTCAGTCCGGAATCATCCAGTAAGCTACTCCTGAACTCCCGACCCACAGACGCACAGAAACTTTAAGTTTAAAATGCTCCTTGTTTTAAGCCATGGGGTTTGAGGCTAACTTTTTCTGCAGCAATAGCCAAGTGATGCATGCATCCAGCCATACGCATGCCAGACATCACTAATCCATCCAGCATTTGGTGCTACTGTAGCCCCATGATGCCTTACGAGCTCCCACAACACAGCGCTCCAGGCAGCCACTGCCAACAGAGCAGGGTCAATACACCATTCCTTCACCTAATGCAGAGCTGGAACGTGACAGAAACCATGTTAGCTTTAAGTCCTTGAGCCAATTAAAAAAAAAAGTCTTTCTGACCCCAGAGAGACCTCGGAAGAAAGACAATCGCGTCTCTGAAGAGCACAGTTGTGCATTGGTGCTACAGCGGACACCTCACTTGCATTCACCACGTCACCAAATCCTGAAAGCCACATCTGCTGTGCTAAGGCAAGGAGACCTCCAGGATGGCCACACAGACCCTGCTTGACCAACAAGAGGACATCGCACCAAAGTCTCTCTCTCTCCACCTCTGCATTCAAAGTGAGGCCTCCCCATCTTCAACTTCCCATTCACAGCCACAACGGAAATCTAAGAAAAACACTAGACGCAGGAACAGCTCGCGCACGCGCACGGGCCACCATGATCTGCAAATTCTTTCTGGGGCTCCGAGGGAGCAGCTTGTCAGCACAGAGCCCTTGGCTGTTGCTATCACCTAAATGGGAGGAAATGGGAGGCCAGCAGCAGAACCTCAGGTCAACTTGGCAACATTTCAGAGCGGAGGCCAACCCAGCACAATGCCTGCGGTGGCCGACGGCTCCAGACTCGAAGCATCATCCACTTACCTGGCTCTCCCAAGGGTCTCTCCACTCAGATCAAGCATCTTTCCTTTCTCTTCTTGTTTGGTCTTCTTTCTGTTTGTTGGTTAGATTTTTTTCTTTTTTTCTTTTTCTTTTCTTTTCTTTTTTTTTTGTTTGCTTTAGTTTAATTTTGAAGACAAAAATCTCAGATAGTCCAGGCTGGTCCCAAACTCATTACATAGCTGAGGGTGACCTTGAACTTCTGAACCTCCTTCCCTCTGCCTCTCAAGTGCTGAGCTTACAGGCGTATGCTACTGAGCCATTTATGTGATGCAGAGGACCAAAGTCGGGGTTTCCTGTATGCTAGGCAGCACTCTATCAGCTGAGCTACATCTCCGAGCTTCGTTCTTCCTGTAGAATGGAGGCAAATACCAAGCATTCAGGAGCAGGAACAATGTGTGGTGGCCTCTGAGACACGTTCAGTAGCTGGTCAGGACAATCAGAGCTGAGGGACAAGGCATTGTGGAGATTCCAATACAAGTGCTGATGAAGAAATAGCAGGTTCAAATCTTGATTCTATGATGTACCAGCTCAAACAGGTCACATACCCTTCTGCCTCCTCCTTCATCTATAAAACACTTACTGTCAAGACAGCCTTGGGGTGATGACACATGACGTCATACGCATAGTTGGTACAGAACACCGTAGACCCCCAACAACAGCAGAAGGAGTAGACAGGAAATACCTGCACTATGGGCAGCTCCAGCCATGAGGGCACAGTGGTATAATGCAGAGCACGGGACAGAGATGCTGGTCTCCATCCAGCTCTGTCATGATATAAACCACTGTGTTCATTACCCAGAGACTACACTGGCCTCCTAACCCACTCAACCAGTTAGATCCTAGCTCCTCCGATCTATCCTCTACCACACACACAACTGGACTGTGTCACCTCTCTCTGTTTAAATCACCTCACCAGGTGCCTATGGTCCGAATCCCTAGCAGGTCCACCAGGGCTGGGCCTATCTGCTTCTCTTTTCCAACCTCCTCCCTCTGTCCCAACCAGAAGGCTTCCTTAGACTCCAGACCACTCCTTCCTAGCCCCTCCAGGTCTTTGCACATGGTAGCCTCTCCACCTGGAAGGCTCACCTTCCCTCACACACTGCCTCCCTGTCACCCACTCAAAGACTCCTCCTGAACACATCCTCCTGGGCCCTCCTTGAGAACAGTGCCATGGCTGCACGTTCACCTCCTCCTCTGTTTCCTCGGTCCCCCCCCCTTTGAACTAGAGGCTTCTGGGTTTTACACAGCACTGTATCCCAAGTGCCTGACACAGGACTGTGCTCAGTCAGTTACGTTCTTTCAATGGGGAATGGCTAAAGCAGAGATGAGGTTCCCTGTACCCACCATGGGAAAGGAACCTGGGACCTTCCCACTGACCACGGTAGCGGAAACACCTCCGAAAGTGGGCACAGTACCTTCATGGTAGCCAAGGGAGCCTCCTTGGCCCTGGGTAGCTTGAGAACTGTGGCTGGAGGAACTCTAGGGAATTTTTGTTAATAATGATTAATAAAAGGCAGATAAACACCCAGTGTGGCTGGCCAGCCTGGGAAGCCAGCCCATTAGAGCTGTCACTCATTAGCGGTGGGGGGAGGGGCAGTCCAATCAGATCTCCTCAGCTTAAGCAAACCTCCTGTAAATTGTAGGCTGCAGGCACTGACATTTGATAAATTATTCTTCATAATCCACCATTGCCTGTCATAAATCTAATCCTTCAACTTCCCCATCTTAATAACTCCTACAGTCTTGGAGGGTGGCGTGTATACGCCTCTGCCAGTGACAGAGGTCTCTGGGACCAGAGATCCTGGATAAAGAAGATTATGAAATCGTGCCCCGCCCCTAGCCAGGGTAGAACCTGACAGCTATGCCCTGGGTGATCAGAGCATAGGCAATGAGCCGCTCCTGAAGCCACAGGGCACCTCAGCAGGCTATGTGCACCCATCCCACCACAGAGCAGAGATGTGGTTCCAATACACAGGACTAGAAGTCTGGAACTTTCTGCTTCCAGAGCCAGCTGGCACACGGAAGGCCCTTCTACTTCCTCGATTGTAAAGCTAGGTATGCCCAAGGGAACATCAGGATAACTCAGCTTCTCAAGAACGGGATGTTCGAGGCAACCACAGGCAACATGTTATATCTGAATAGTGCTTGGTGTCCTCAAAGCACTCTTACCTAACCCTCCATTCCCTCTTGAAGTTAGCTAGGGGAGCTAGTACCAACCCCAACCCCATTTTACAGAGTACAACATAGTCACCAAAAGTCATTATTCTTTTACACATACAACAACAACAACAAAAAAATCCTAAGTGATTAACATGTGTGGGGCATTGTGGTTGTCACTGGGGACTTAACGGGGAGTAAGTACAAAATGAATGGAGCCACCATCAACTGAAGTCACTAGCAGGACATAAAGAAACATGGGGTAGTTAGGAATTTATCAACTCAGCACAAATGAAGAACACAATGGCTGGTCCTTACAAACACTGTGAAGGGTTCTCAAGGAACATGGGTAGAGGACTTCTCTAGAAAATAACCAGAATAAGACCTGAAGACGGAGGAGTCAGCTAAGTTGTTACAGGAGAGAAGGAAGAGTCTTCCAGAGAGAGAACTGTAAATTGTAAACAGCAAGAGACCCAAGGATCTGACGGCAAACAGCTCCCAATACAGAACCCAGACCAACGTGGGCTCCCTACCCACAGAGACGGGGTCCTCTTCCGCAGCTCCTGATCACTTGAAGCAAGTGTTCTGTGCAGCTCATGAATTCTGAACCCTAACAGACTCAGCTTCACAAACCCCACAGGCCTTCTCAACCACCTTCAGCTGTCCCTAGGCTCAAAACAAGAGAAGGGGGGAGAGTATGAAGCATGGTGTCCTTCATGTATGGGCACTCAATTTGCTGTCTGGACAGACTTCCTGGGCTTTGGGAAGTGACGGCAGGTAACTACCAGCATCTTCGGAAAGGAACCAATGAGGCAACCAAAACCCTCAACAGAGGCACCTCTGAGTTCATTGTGTGACAGCAGCAGATGCTGAGCCCTTGGAGATCATCCTGCACCTCCCACAGCTGTGTGAAGACAAGAATGTCCCCTGTGTATTTGTGACCTCCAAGCAGGCCCTAGGGCGGGCCTGTGGGGGTCTCCATACCCGTCATCGCCTGTTCTGTTACCATCGGAGAAGGCTCTCAGCTAAAGCAGCAGATTCGGTCCATCCAGCAGGCGACTGAAAGGCTCCTGGGGAAGGCCTGTGGCTCTGCCCTTCCTGTCTGCTCCCACCCTACTTGTGTATCATACCGTCTGTTAGCATGTAGTGTTTTCAGCCAATGTCTATTAATAAGTATTGTACTACATCTGGTTTTTGTATTTTTTTCTATGTCTTACAGGGTTGTTCTGTCCCATCTCCCCATCCTCTCCTACCATTTTTTAATCTAGTTCACTAAGTGAAATGATACCTAAGGCAGGTGAGAGGCAGAATGTCGCAGCTTAACAATGGGGAGAACCAGAAAAACCTAAGCCAAGGATAGTGTCTGCTTTCATCCGCGAACTCATCCCTCTGTGCAGGACAAGATGACAGTAACACTGGTCCCTCACGCCTTTGCGTATGAGTTCGCCATACACGTTACCATGACTAAAGATCTTTCTTTGGGGAGCAGCCCCTCCTGCCCACTGTCATTTGAAGAGGAAGTCTGATAATGTTAGGCCTATGTCCAGTGCCATTTATTAATGTTTGTGTGTTTTTGATATGTGTAACCTTATATTCTCACCCCACTCCCTACTGAGGGTATCAAGGCAGTAACCATTCAAAGGGATGGTCTGCAGACTCAGAGGCAGCCTAAGTTTGACTGCCTGGATCTCGAAGAGTGACAAGGACAGAATAGTTAATTCATGTTGGGATAAAGGATACCAGGGCTAAAACTTAGAACAGAGACGATGCTATCAGGAGCATCCTGTCCTTTGTTGAATGGGGATTCCTTGTGAAGCTGTTTGACACCTACTTTGGGAGCCCTTATCCTTTTCCTCCCACAACATGGGTCAAGTGTATTCTCTAGCACATGAAGGGAGTGAAAATAATGTTGTTCATTCTTGAGCATCCTAATAAACAGATATGTTCATATTTCATTTTAAATGAAAAGAAAGAAAAATGTGGAGAGCTATATATGACACACACAATCACACATTTATACACACACATGCACCACAAACACAGAAAAGCATACATGCATACACACATGAATAGCTTTAGGGTCAGTGACCTCCCTGCCAAGCTGCCAACGACACGCCCATCTGCACAGCTCCCCTCATACCAGGCAGTGCTGAGTCACCGTGACTAAGAGAATATGAACTGTGAAAGACAAAATTTAGACTTTCCTGGCCTGGTATATGCAGAAAAATAGCCTGTGTTCCCAACCCAAAAGCTGTAAATGTGCTCTTCCATGGCATGAGAGACTCAGTAGGTCTGACGGAGTTAGAGATCCTGAAGTGAGGAGAGCAGCCAGGACCCAGTGTCACAATGGCTCAGTAGGTAAAGGTGCTTGCTCCTGAGTCTGATGACGTCATTTCAATCCCCAGGTCCCACATGTTGAGAGGAGAAAACCAACTCCCATAAGTTGTCCTTTGACCTCCACACGTTTATACACACACACACACACACACACACACACACACACACACACACACACACATACACACACACACACAATGTGATTTTAAAAGGGATGAGGGGGAAGAAGAAATGAGGGTGGATCCTGGCGCCTCCCTCTCCTGCAATGCCTACCCCCCCACACACACACACACATTTAATTCAGTCCTCAAGTATGCCAACCCATCCTCTCCAGCTCCCCAACCTTGGTCCAAGCAACAACACTTCTTGCCTGGATGACCATGAAGACACTTGACTGGTCTTCCAGATAGCTCCATAGACCAGCTACCACACATTAGACCATGCTGTGCTTCTCACAGGGACAACACATGGCTGCCAGTCTCAGATCTCCTGAACACACACTTCTCCCAGCCACTGCCTGCAGTCACCCTCAGTCTTGTTCCTGACCGGATTGTTTATGCCCTGAGGCATATGCAATTTCCAGGTGTATGTCACATCCTTCTGTCCCTTAACTACCCTTGGCTCACAATGTCCAAACCACTTGCTCTGACAGGCCAGCTTCACCTCCTGAACTTATTATCCAGAACACTATGTACTTCTCCTTGGGACACTTATGCGAGTGTCATTGGAGTTTTATTGTTGTGATTCCCATAACCAAAAAAATATGAGCTCCCTCATGGAAGCTTGTTCAACTGCATAGCACAGGGCCGCACAATAAGCTCCATGGCCAGTTGAGGAGTCAGGGAGTGCACGAGCAGACCACACACTAGAGACGACAAACCCCCGTGCCCCAGCCTTGGACACTTGAGCTGTGCAGACTTAGAGACACTGTCCTCCCTGCTTCTCCTCAAGATTAACATACCTCCCTGGGGGGACCCTTCCAATGCACAGAGATTTTTCTTTGGACCGCCAACTCGCAAAAACCAACATGAAGACTTATTAATTATGAAAGCTCAGCCTATAGCCTATGCTTGCCCCACTAGCTCTTATAACTTAAATTAACCCATTTATATTAATTACATTTTGCTTTGTGGCTTCTTACCTCTCTTTCATCTTGCGCCTCATGTTTCCTCTCCATGTCGTCCTCCGGTATCTCTCCAGCACCTAGATTCATCTTATCTTCTTTCTCTGCCTGGAAGTCCCACCTAACCTCTTCTTGCCTAGCTATCGGCCATTCAGTTCTTTATTAAACCAATTACAATGACACATCTTCACACATTGTAAAGAAATATTCCACAACACTCCGGCATGACACACCCTGTCCTGCCTAAATTGGCAGCTAGCTCGGGACACTTCACCTGTGTAGGGGTACCCAAAAGCCTTCTTGCTCATTCTCTCTATGCCATGTCCTGTGTTGTAGAATATTATTTTAAGATGTATTATATTTGTTTATGTTGTGGAACATTTGTTTTAGTGATGCAAAGATGTATTGCATTCTTTTACGTTGCATTTGCTTAATTCTGTGAAGCCGTGTTACTTTGCCTGTCTAAAACACCTAATTTGTCTAATAAAGAGCTGAACAGCCAATAGTAAGGCAGGAGAAAGGATAGGTGGGGCTGGCAGGCAGAAACAATAAATAGGAGAAATCTGGGAGGGATGAAGGAGTGAGAAAAGAAGAGGCCAGCCACCCAGCTACATAGCAAGCCACGGAGTGAGGAGTAAAGAAAGTTACACACAAATAGAGAAAGATAAAATTCCAGAGGCAAAAGATAGATGGGATAACTTAAAATAGGAAAATCTGGCTAGAAACAAGCCAAGCTAATGCCGGGCATTCATAAGTAAGAATAAGACTCCTTGCATGATTTATTTGGGAGCTGGGTGAGGGCCCCTCAAAAGAGCAAAGAACAAAGAGTAAAAGAGTAAAGAGTAAAAAAAAGAACAACTGCAGTCCTGCTTACTCCTCCAGAAAACCCTAGCTCAGCCTCTCTATGTCTCTGTGGAACCCAAGAACACTGGAAGCAGAAGCTCAGGGGAGCTCTCATTCTACACTGACGTGCATGTCACCGCCTTATCTCATTCCCCAAAGTACCTGACAAAGATGTCAGGGCGGTTGCAAAGCCAAAGGACTAGCCAACCCCAGTCACTCGTGAAGTCCCCTTCTCTAACCTTCACCATGATCATGATCATGACCATGGGAGCATATGCAGCCTGTGGAGGATACAGGGTGTGAAAACCATCAAGCTGATACCATCAGGAAGTCGCTTTCCCGGTTTTGGTCTTTATTCCTGAATTACAAAAGTTGAGTGTTTGAAAGACTCACTGACCTTTCCAATTCCATGATGTTGTAACCCTTTCCTTCTAACTTGCAATTTCCAAACCATGTCCAAGGTCCATACCAGTCAATATACACACAGCAACATACAGGTGCACACGGCCAACTAACATATATACCCAAGCCTAGATTCAGTCTACACTCCAGTTGAAGATGATTGCACACTGGCACATAAGTTGACACATGAGTATATGCACCTGTACAAACACACATGCATACCCAAGTCTGATTCTCCATCTGGAGTCAGGCTACCTCCCTGATGAGATGTGTATATACACATGAGTGTATATGTGCACTCATACAAACATCCATGAAATAGGACTAGGCATCAGGCTACTTCCCTGGTTAGAAATGTAAACATGCACATATACACACACATAAACATGCAGATACAATACACATATATACATACAGATATTTGTATGTGTGTACAAAGACATATATACACATTCACACATGCAGACACATAGACACATATATGAATGTGCAATATAGGTGCATAGATGCACATTTAGACAGACACACACCTACACATACATGCATATGGAGCATACATTCATACAAACATACATGCACAAATACATGGACACACATATATGTGAATGCATATGTGTGCACGTACATGTGCATGCATTCACACACACAGGCACACACACACACACAAGAACACACTTATTCTCTTCCCATAGGGTACAGGCCCCAAGAAGGGGCTCTCCTTGAAGCAGGACCTCCCCGGCACATATTGCCACACAGGCCTAAGTTAGGAAATGGATTTGTTCCTGACTCTCCATAAATGAAGCAGCAGGCCCACCTGGCTGACTCATAATCAGCATAAAAAATTGATTAGTCCTTTCCAGATTAAACATTATTGTTTCAGTGGTGAACATAAATCAGCTAGGCATGCAGAGCGCACCTCCCTCTGCTGCCCAAGGGCAACATCAGGTGGAAAGCAGGTGAGGAAAAACAATGATGGGGGGGCTCTTCCTGGAGGAGAGTGCCCCTCCCTCCAGCCACAGCCTACACACAGAACAGAGGCTTCTCCAGAGGCGAACACCAGTGCCTGACCATCTGTCCTTGCACTTCCTGAGGCCTCCACTTAGCCAACAGCTAATTGGCTCCTCAGGCAACAGGTCGAGGGCAGCCTGGCATAGAAGGCAAGATGGCAGACCCAGGGGAGACCAGAGCAAGGAGAACAGCCTCACTTTCTCCTGAGTGAGTGTCACCAGTTTCTAGTGGGAAATAGCCAGGTGACAAAGGAGTCTGAGGTTCGACTGTGCAACTCCAAACCAACCCCAGAGGTTGGCAGCTGTTGGCAGGAGCTGGATGAGAAAGGGCAGACCCTCCCCGAATCCTGCAGGTGTGTGTGGTTCAGGCCCAGCCTCCAGAACTGGGGGAGAATTGACTTTGTCTTTTGAAGACACCCACCTGGGCAGCCAGTTACTGAAGGTCTGGCAATACCAACAGAGATGTCTCTTCTCAGACCTGGAACCGCCGTCAGAAGAGGGGGTGGAAACCTGGGATTATCCAGCATAGAGCAGATGCCTACCCCTACGCACCAGGGATTCTGTGGCCTGGAGGGGTGGATGGATGAAAATATATTTTCTTCAAAGTTCACAGGAGACCACAGGGTCTCAAGGGAGGAGTGAAGGCTCCTTGGGTCCTGGGATCCAGGGATTCCTCAGGACCAGCCTCTCTCGGAGGCACTAAATTTCCACTCTGGACCACAACAGTCCAGGAGGAAGAACACTAGATAAGAGCAGGGAGACACGGGTTCGACTCCCCATTCTGCCACCCAGACGTGCCACACCATGCAAGTTTCCTCACTTAGGATATTCAGGGATGAACAAGAAGGCTTCTAAATCCATATAACTCATCAGTCTGGGTTCTTATGGGTTGCTTCCGCCTGTACTTGCTTATGTACAGACAGTGTGAAAGAAAAGAGCTGTTTATCAAAGCCCAGGACGACCCAAGAACCAGAAGGTTCCTGCATATGCTATGAGGGTTCGATACATCAGAAGCCCAGCTGACAGTTCCTGGCATTTACCCTACAGCAAGCCCTGTGATGCCGATGGCGGTGTCTGTTTTTTTTTTTTAATTGACACGTACTAATTGTGCATACTTATGAGGGTACAGAGATGACATCTCGATACACACATACAACAGGTGATCAAATCAGAGCAATCAGCATGTCCATCACCTGGACCGGTCCTCATTTCCGTAAACTGAGAACATCTGAAATACACAGTATACTACCGCGAGCTGTAGCCACCACCTAGAGAACGCTACTGCTTTTCCTCCTTTCAGACTGCGGCTCCATACCCGCAGCCAACCTCTCCATAACCCTACCTCCTCATACCCTTGTCCACCCCGGTGACTATTCTACTGGCTACTTTCAGGTGGTGAACTTCTTTGGCTTCCATATATGAAAGAAAACATGCCGGCATTTGTCCTTCAGTGCTTGGCTCATTTCACTTAACACAATGATCTCACAACGATATGTCGCTGCAAATAACAAAATTTCATTCTTTTTTGTTGCTGGATAATCTTCTCTCGTGTATATGCACCACGTTTTCTTTCGGGCACTTAGATGGGTACCAAATCTTGGCTCTCACGAATACTGCCTGACGATATGGATGTCTCTTTGCATGCTGACTCCTTTAGAGATGGACCCAGCAATGGGATCACCGAATCGTACGGTAGTCTCATCCGAGCATCTTGAGGAACCTCCACACTGTTTTCCACAGTAGATCAGAATGTGCAGAAGAGGCAAGGAATATTGAAACGCACCAATAACCCCAGAACCTGGAAAAACTGGGCAATCTAGTCTACATAGCAAGTTCCAGGTAAGTGAGGGCCACACAGCAAGATCCTGTCTCAAACGGGGAAAAAATTGTGGGAAATTCCCTGTTCTCTATGTTCTTATCTTTCTGGCTAGTGGCATTTTACCTGGGGTGAGTTATCTCGGCTTCAGCAGATGGGTTGGAAAGAAGTTGAAGGCTGAGGTGGGATTTTTGCTGTATCCCAGGCTACACTTGAATTCACTATGGGTCTCAGGCTGCCAACTTACAGGAATACTCTGGTTTCTGCCTAATACACTACCACTGATTAGCAACGGTTAGTGTTTTGCTCAAATACTTAGGAGCCACGTGTGTTGTGTCTTCTTTTGAGATTACCTGCATATTTCTTGTTGTTACTTGTTCTTGTTGCTTTCGAGACAGGGTCTCACTGTGTGGCTCTGGTAGGTCTAGAACTCATTATGTAAACCAGGCTGTCCTGGAACCCATAGAAATTCTCCTGCCTCTGCCTCCCATGTGTTGGGATTGAGGGAACATACATCACACATATTTCTTAATAAGTCTTTTTCTTTTTCTATTGAGCTTGGGTATGGAGTTTTTACTGTGGATTTTATGCCTTCGTTGAGTAGAAAGCCTGCAGATACTGTCTCCCACTCTGTGGGTTCACTTCAATCTGCTGACTGTTTTCTGTGTAGAAGTTTCTTCATTTGACAAGATTCTGGTGATCTAGTTTTTGCTCTTGTCTGTGCTTTTGAGGTCTTACCTAAAGCATCACTGCCCTGCCCCACTGCCCTGAAATGAAGCATTTCCAAACTGCCTATATCTTCCAGTCCTTACCCCAGCCCTACTAATGCACAGGTTTTTCCAGCACCCCACCTACGGACGAGGGAACCACAGCTAGAAAGATCATACCCAGGATGGCACAGAGCATCTGGAACTCAAGCAAGACTCCAATTCCAAGCCAAAAAGACTCTCCATTCACCTAACACACCACCGCTAAGCACTCCTGTATGCAAGCCCTGGGCAGTGCCCTGAGGAGATCCCAAGATGCCAGTGCAGAAATGACCAGACTGCAAGGCAAGGCACAGGATTTGGGTCTATGTCATGTGCTTCAGATCTACAAGACGGTCCATCTAACCTGCCTGAGGAGGTTAGCGAAGGTTTCAAGAAAACGGAAACAACCCAATTCCAGAATTCCACTGAACAACATTTATTAATACCTACTGTATACCAAGTCCAAGTTGGGCACCATGAGAGAGCCAATACTGGAAAGTTACCAACTATAGGTGTCAAAAAGGGTCAATGAGCCGGGCAGTAGTGGCACACGCCTTTAATCCTAACACTCGGGAGGCAGAGGCAGGCAGATCGCTGTGAGTTACAGAGAAACCTTGTCTCAAAAAACCAAAAAAAAAAAAAAAGGGTCACTGATCCTGACCAGGGTATCCAAGGAAACCACAGACGTCTCCCAGGAAGCTCAGAACCCTCCTGAAATAACGGCTAACCTAGCAGGCAGGTGGTCATGGTGGTGGCTAGACACAGAGGTTCAAAGAATGAGAACAAATCCAGGGAGCACATGGGGAGACAAGAACAGAATGACACAGGGCAGATGTGGGAGACGGCTCAGCAGTCAGAGGACTCTCGCGGAGGACCCAGGTTCAGTCCCCAGCATCTATACAATGGCTCTCAACCATCCGTAATGCCATCCCAGGGGATCTGACACCAACCTCTGACCACCATGGGTCCCAGGCATGCATGTAGGCAAAAGATTCTTCAACGTAAAACAAATAAATCTAAAAGTTGAAAAATAAAAATGAAAGGACAGGAGCCCAGCGTGGCCCAGACAGGACAAGCTGCAAGACTGAGGGGTTTGGCAACGGCCGCTCTCTTCGCTGTGGGGCTCTCTTGACAGCCACGAGGGCCACACGAGCCCGGGTAGACATGACTCATCAGGAAGTTACAATAAAATGGGGCATCGTGTGGCACGCCTTTTTAATCACAGAACTCAGAGGTGGATCTCTGTGAGTTCGAGGTCGGTCTGGCCTACGTAGTGAGACCCAAAACAGCCAGGGCTACATAGTGAGACCCTGTATCAAAAAAAAAAAAAAAGTTACAGTAATCAGAGGGAGTCTAGAGCGGAGACTCAGCAGGCAGAGAGGAAGGAGCAGCCTGAGGAGGACTGGGCAGGAGTTGGGGGACGTCAAAAGAGGACCAACCAGGCTGTGTAGCCACCTCCTCGCCTCTCCTCCAGTAACGGATGGCAAGCCATCCATTGTGGCTGACATTAATGCTTCCCGCCATCCATCTCCTACTCATTAAATTACCATTTTGTGGCCAAAATCTCTCCCTCTCATAATTGATAAAAATCTCCTTTTGATGTTTGGCATTATTGGGGGAAAATGTTTTTTATTTTCATTGTGTTTTTAATATAAATGTATTTTTTATCAAGATCTGCTGGGAAGGCAGGACAGGGACAAGCCAGGAGGAGGGGTACTCTCCTCCCGCCCTACACTGATCCTTCTGTTCTGTTCCCAGAACACTCCCTTGGTGGCCTTCTTAGAGACAATCTGGGGAGACAAGCCAGGTGCCGGGACAAACAAGGGTAGCATTCAGGCCAGGAGAAGCAGGTCAAAGGACGGCTGAGCGCAACAATGGGATTACAGACAGCTGCAGGCCAGTGAGGCTAGCTGAGACATGAGAACAGGCAAGCTGACCTCATCATCTGCCCCTGCCAGAGTAACCCACCAGGAACAGGGAAACAAGGACTCCCAGGGGCTAACACCATACCTGCACAGGAGGGGCTCAGTAAATACATGTGCATAACAGGAGGACAGGGAGCAGACAGACGGGCACCTGTGTTCAGTCTACCTGTGCTCACCCACAACAAGGCCACCCTCAGCAGAGTCCGCAAGAAAAGAAATGGGAAATAGGAAGCCCAAAGCCGCCAAGCTAATAAAACCAACAGGGAGTTTGGCTCCTGCCCGTTGGTTCAATACAAACATCAAGTGTCCTGTGAGAGCAGGACCAGGGCTCCAAGCACACGGCTCACCTCGAGGGCCACGTGGAGAACAGGGGAGGTTTATCTGGGCACCATCCTGGCCTGGCCACTGTGCCCAGACACCAGAGCAAATGCCACTCTAGATGGAATTTTCTCTTTGGTTCTTTTGCCCGGTGCTGAGGTCAAAGCCAGGGCCTTACAGAAAGCTAGGCAAGCACTTTCCCCGCTGAGGTACACCGGGAATCCAAAACCTGGCCCTTGGGCTTTGAGACACTGTCCTCCAACTCTCAATCCTCCTGTCTCCACCTCCACAGTACTGGGATTGCAGACCTTCCCATCCAATTTATTAGTAAAACAGGTTGCCCTCCATATGCGAGTGGGCCTCGTGCAATTAGATGATATCCCTGAAGCAAGAGGGAATTCTGCCAGCAGATGGCCTTCACATTTGAACCTGAACTACAGCACTGGCTTTTACAGAGAGTCCGGCAGGGCCACTCTGCCAGTTTTGGACTTGCTAACCTCTATAATCACATAATCCAATTTTTAAAAAGTCAATGTATCTTTCTATGTATTTACCTACATGCATATTATACATGCATATGAAAATACATATATTCATCTCCGTTCAGTTTCTCTGACTAACCCAGAGTAGCACGGGAATGAAAATGTCCCCAGCCCTGGCAGAGAGCTAACAGCCTGAAGGAAGGGCTGCCTGCAGAGGACAACCCGTCCTACTTCTCACCAAGGTCTCCCTGAGCCAGCTGCAGTCCTGCGTGCTCCCTACTCAGGCTCTCCCCTCCCCTCCCTGCCCTTCCTTCCTGTCTTTGTTCTGGCTGGCCTTGCACCCCACCATGTTGTCTCTCTGGCCACTACCCCCAGGTTGAATAATCAGTTGACATCTTTGGGACAGGGGCTTCTTCTCTCTTCTTCTGAACTCTCGATCCGACCCGAGAAAAACAAGCCAAACAAACCATCATCCACATGTTCCTGTGGATCTACCTCGTCCTCATCGACACCCCAAGATCTCTTCTGAATCTCCATGGAAACGCCAGGCATGTATTCCACCAAGAACACTAAACACCTGCAACATACAGCACTCATGAAAACATGATGCACTCAACCCTGGCAGCAATGGGAAGCCACAAAACAAAACCGCTCCTATATGCCTACACTCCCGGCAGTGGAGCTCAAGTGCAGAAGGCTGACGTAAACACGTTCCGGAGGACACAAGCCACACAAGTGCTTCCCCGAACAAAGGCATTCCCAGATGAGACTCTAGCCAGTGACCTCATTCTCTTTAGCTTCTCACACACTTCCAGAGGTGAAAATATTCCATGACAGCAATAAACCTCCCTCATTTCTCCTTTGATTGCGGTTTTGCTTTTCTGTATTTCAACAAAGTTTCATTATACAGCCCAAACTGGCCTCAAACTCATGGTCCTTTGATGTGGGATGTCCTTCTGTATATGTGTTGTTTTTATTGGTTGATAAAGCTGTTTGGGCCAATGGCTTAGCAGAGTAAAGTCAGGCAGGAAATCCGAACAGAGATATAGAGAGAGAGTAGGCGGAGTCAGAGAGACGCTATGTAGCTACAGAAGGAAGAAGACATGCAGATTAATAGAAATGGGTTCATTTAAGATGTAAGAGTTAGTTAATAAGAAGCATGAGCTAATAGGCCAAACAGTGTTGTAATTAATATAGTTTCTGTGTGATTATTCAAGTTGGAACAGTCTCAGTTTACAGTTCTCAGTCTCTGAGTGCTAGAATTATGGACGTTGTCCGTACTGTGTTTGGATCATTTGTTCAAATGTGATACATCCTGACTCACCTATGTTTATGGGCAGGCACACGTGTGTGTGTGTGTGTGTGTGTGTGTGTGTGTGTGTGTAATCAAAGATGGCCAATAATCATTATCACTTCCTAAGTTCCACTGTCCCCAAACCCACTTGTAAAAGAGGACCACATCTCTGCATCACTGAGCCAATCAGGCTCAGTTTCTCCCTGCCCCACTATCTACGTGTCAGTCCTTTCTGCCTTCCTCTGCCCAGAACCCCTTCCAAGTCCTTCACTCCCTCGGAGGCCCTTCAAATCATGGCCTCAGCTCCTAAACACTACATTCTAGTCAACAAAGCTCAGTCACATCCTGCCTGTTGCCTCTCCTATGACTACACCTTTGCTGAGCCTGTGTCATCTATCCGTGAGCCCCTCCTCCCATCTGCAACATCTCTAGCCCCACCATCTTTGAAGAACCTTGGTCAGATACCAAAGGTTTCAGAAGGTCTCTCTGCTTGAATGGATCCCCTCTCTTGCAAACCCCTTGGACCTTTGTGTGGCCAGGCATTTATTACCTAGATCAGTCTATGTCCTTGGACCTTTGTGTGACCAGGCATTTATTACCTAGATCAGTCTATGTCCTTGGACCTTTGTGTGGCCAGGCATTTATTACCTAGATCAGTCTATCTCCTGCCATGGGTCTAGAATGAGGTAAAACCATAATTGGCCACATCAGGGTCTAAAAATAGTTCCTTTTTCACATATTCCAGCTGTTTCTAGAAGCAAGGAAAAAAGAAGGAAGGAAACGGTGTTGAGCCATCTAAAAGGCTGTCAGAACTGGTGGGAGGCCCCCGAGGGTACCTCTCCAGGTGAAGACGACATAAGGATGGGTTCATGGTTGTCCAGAGGACTCATACATGAGGCCAAGACTGGGTGGGGGCAGGAGGTGCAGAACTCTTGCTTCATTAGGAAACAAAGAGAGACAGAATGGGGCTAACAATTCCCTTCAAGGGTCCCTGTGATGGTCAGTCTTAGTGGTCAATGTGATGGTATTTAGAATTATCACAGAAATTAACCTCCATGTGTCTGTAAAGAATCCTCTACGTTGGGTTAATTGAGGGAAGAAGACCCACCTTGAAAGGCCTGTGGCAGGCTGGGGTCCCAAGCTGAATGAGAAGGAGGCAGAGCTAAGGGGCAGCATTCACTGTCACAGGCTTCCTGACTGCAGGTTCACTGTGACGGCCTCCGCTCCTGCCACCGTGCATGATGGACTTCGTGACGGACTGTGCCCTCAGACCGAGAGCCACAATAAACCCCTCCTCCTTCCTGTCACTCCTTCTCATCAGGTATTTACCACAGCAATAAGAAAAGTAACTACGACAGTTCCCGATGGCCTGAGGTCCTGGGGGGGGGGGTGACGTAGAATGCCAGGGGTCCAGGGCCCAAGCCTTTAAAACAGAGACCTTTAGAGAACAAAACAGCCAACAGCCTCGTGATTTAGGCCTGCACCTGTCCCCTTCATGGTGAAGAGGTGTTAGTCTGGCTTCCTTGGGCTATGCCCAAGAATAAAAAGAGCCTGAATCTCATTCCCAGGGCATCCCTTGGCAGGAAAGGGGTGGGGCTCCACCACACACCCCTGACTTGTGAACTTAGGTGCCATCTGCTGGCCAAGGACGGTACTGCATTTGGACCTGTCGCCCTAAGGGTAGGCAGGGAACAGGGCTGACTCAGTGCAAGCCGTGGTCACTTCTGAGACAGCAGGAAATGTCCCTTTCTTGGGACCAGCTCTTGGGCCTCCTCTCTTTTTTTTTTGGTTTTTTTTTCGATACAGGGTTTCTCTTTAGCTTTGGAGCCTGTCCTAGAACTAGCTCTTGTAGACCAGGCTGGTCTTGAACTCACAGAGATCTGCCTGCCTCTGCCTCCAGAGTGCTGGGATTAAAGGCATGCGCCACCACCGCCCGGCTTGGATCTCCTCTTATTACTTTCTTCTGACCTTCATTTAGCCAAATGTCCCTCAGAACTCTTCTAATCCAGTCCCTATGCAAGGATGAAGCCCTTCGATGACATTTTCTCTACACTGATAGGACCGCCTGATGTCAAGGAGCTGGGATTCATCTGAAACCAAATGTAACCATGGAGTTAAGAGTCCAAGGATGCTGTAGACTCATCTTATGCACCATTCCTAGAATGGAGATACCCTCTTAGACCAGCCCTAACTACCTGGAACAGGAAGTGGCTTGAGTGCACAATTGATGTCCAGGGACTCTGGGATGGAAAGGGTCCTGAAGAAACACGTGAAAGCATCCTCCGCTCCTGCCCACCCTTGCTGTAGTCTGAGAAGCAGGTGTACTCACACAGTCTTTGAACTTGGGATGATCTTAAACTTAACTTGGCTGAGTAGCCAAGGACTGGGGAGCTAGGAAAAGGGTGATATATGATATTCAGCTTCTATATCCTAGAAATGAGGGGCGGAGCCCAGCTGCCATAGGAGGGCCTGCAGCTGGAGGGGGCAGGAATTAGCACAGCCTGTCAATGCTGTCCTTAAAGAGAGAGTTCTTCACAAGCAGTATAATGGGAGGTGTTGGGGGAGGAGAGAGTGCAGAGTGAGTGATTTCCTCCGCCCTCACACCCCCACACTCACCTACCGTGCCTCCCACACAGCCCCTTTCCCCTCCCCTCCACCCACAGATGAAAAAGTGTGTCATCAGGGAACAAATGCCACCTTCCCAGGGGTTGCAGGGACTGCCTGAGTACCTATGGTACTGGAGGTGTCTAAGCTCCCCAGCAATGAGGGACAGCCACTCAGAACTGTGACCTGGACAACACTCTCTCAAGAGAACCACAAACTGGGGCAGTAGCCATACAGCCACTAGGCTTAGGACTACATGGCTAGAGGAAACTGAAGAAGGAGGCCCTGATACTCAGGAGACATCTTCCAAGCCCAGACATCCTGCACCCAGCTGGTTGGCCCACTGTGACTGCTGATGCCTCTGACCTGTCACTTCCCTCTGCCCTGGCCTGGTGTAGAAGAAACCACTGACCTATTCTTGCCTCACCCCTCACCCAGATGCTTCCAAGGGTTAATCTTCTACCACCCCTCTCTCACATCCACCCCTGCTGAGCTCCCACTTGCCAGCAGTGATGCCTCAGCACTGTTATTACAGTGAGTTCTTCCGTTTTAGCTTGGGAGGGGGGTGAATCTCACACTGTTGGAAGCCAGAGGCCAACAGTCTCAGCAAGAAGCAAAGGCAGGCAGGCTAGCACCAGGTCAACCCTGGCCCTGCTGTCCCGGGTTCCTCTATCCCAGCCCTGCCCCTCCTAGCCTCCAGCTTTCTCCCTGACTCCAGCCCTAAGTCAGGTCTGCCATTCATTCCTTCTCCCTCCTTTTGGAAGAATCCTTCCTCAGAGTTGGAGGCATCTGTGCCTGACCCAGGTCCCACAGAGTCAGACCGTGAGCCTCTGCAGGCCAGGCCACCGCTGGTAGGCAGGCACCCTTTGTCTGGGTGCTGGACACTTACCACCAGCTCCAATATCGGGGGGGGGGGGGGAAGCAGCGCTGATCTTTATCAACCTCTCTCCCTATCCTCAGCCTTACCTTGCATAACCTAGGAAAAGTCATTTGCCAAACACTGGAACCTTCTATACACCTTACTATTGTGGTTCTACAGGTCCAGGGAAAATGGACTGTCATCGTCTTCATCCCTAAAGATTTTCTGACTTGGGCTGGAGAGATGGCTCAGTGGTTAAGAGCATTGCCTGCTCTTCCAAAGGTCCTGAGTTCAAATCCCAGCAACCACATGGTGGCTCACAACCACCTGTAATGAGGTGCCCTCTTCTGGCCTGCAGGCATACAGACTGAGAGAATATTGTATACATAATAAATGAATAAATAAATAAAATAAATATTTTAAAAAAAAGATTTTCTGACTTGAAATAGAATGGCCTGATTCCAACCAAGCCACACCACACTTGGAGGGTGCTATGGTATGTGGGCCTAGCACAAGTGGTCTAGGGACCAAGGACTTTCCAGGACAGCTGCAGTTTATATGGGACAACAGCACCTAGCACTCTGCCTGGCATTCGCTAGATGGATGGACAACTGGCCTAGATCACGTGGAGATAGAGAATATAGAACCCTCTGTGTGCTGTGCATTATCCTCTACAATCTACACTTCAATCTTAGAAGGCGGGTTCTAGGGTCTTTCTCATTTTACAGATGAGGTAATAAGAGCACAGAACCTGTGCTGGCCCCAAGATTGTGGCTCCAAACCCAAATTCAAGTGTGTGTCTGTGTCTGTGTCTGTACCTGTATGTCTGTGCGCCAGTGGAAGCCATCAGACCCCAGGAGCTGAAATTAGAGATGGTTGTAAGGGGGGTGGGGGGTGTCTGTGTCTGTGTATGTCTGTGTGTGTGCGCCAGTAGAGGCCATCAGACCCCAGGAGCTGAAATTAGAGATGGTTGTAAGGGGGATATGGGGGTTGGGGGGTGGGG
>PVIU01003883.1:112692-137689 GCA_004026605.1 Ondatra zibethicus | reverse complement strand
AGTGTTGTTCACTGCTCCTCAAAAGTGGGCTGTGAACATGGGCACTTTCTGAGAAGTCCCTCGGGGTTGGGCCTCCAGCTTCCCTCTGCTTACCAGGAGATCCTTCTTGGTTCCCACGAGGAAGAGGAAGCAAGAGCCTGCCTCATTCTCCCTCAGTGCATCATCCAGCCACTGCCTAGAATGTACAGAGTGGACAAAAGAGACTTGTAGACAGCCAGGAGGTACAGAGAAGGTACCCTGACCTACATGACTAGGTGGGATGCTGGTGCTGGAGCCAGAAGGACCTCAGTGGGACCAGAAGGATCTGGAACTACAAAGGCACTGGTGTAGGAGAGGCAAAGACTCCTGTTGTGAGAACTAGGTAACTTCTGCCCTTTATCAGCTGGAAAAATCATTCCTGTCTCCCCATAGGGCCTGGAAGATGCTTATGTGGATGGCCCAGGCAAACATAGGGAGGAGGGGCTTTGGTCCATTAGGTGGATTATTTCAGGAAGATGATGGCCCTCTGAAAGTGATCATTTGCCCATATCTCTGCCCAATGAAAACTTTCTGTCAGGGAGGATGAGCTATGAAGTTATCCGGAGCCAAGGTAAAGGTGAACAGAGGGGCCCTCATTCAAAAGGAAGATTTCCAATATGGTGGCATCAGGCTTATCAAAGACAACGGTGGCCTGTCAGCTTAAACTCCCGAGTGGCAGATGGGAAGAGGTCTTTAGGGGTAAGTGGGAACGTGGACAGTAAGTGCCCATCATTCTGGGTCCAGCCAGAGGCCGGGGTTTGGGGAGCCCTTCTAGGCAGCTTTGTGAGTCCAGATGATACACAGACATACACACAGAGGTAGAACCTGGGGTTACTTGCCTGGTGTGTTCCAGCGTCTGCACATTGGTGAGGTCAAAAGCTGTGATGATCACTGGATACAGAGAAAGACAACAGCCAATCAGCAACAGGTATGATGGGAGAGGCTACCCTAGGCATCTTCCCAGATCGCAAGGAACTACCCTGGTGGGGCACTGTGGAAACTAGTGAGGAGTCACCCTGTGTTGGCCCCCTTGAACCTGCATTCCCACCAACCCCCAACTCCCCCCCAAAATCTGTACCTAGCAGCCCAGGGTGGGGGGGGGAAGGCACAATGAAAGGCCTGAAACACGTGGGCTCTGGCAGGAGATTTTCTGCCACGTGTGGTCCAATGGGCTTGGGTGAGAGTTGTAACTGCGGAGAGCTGCCTTCCTTGTCGGTACAGTGGTGAGAATGGTACCCCTAGCAGTCAGGAGGGACGCTGTTTTGAAAAGCTGTTGGTCCAGGGCCTGAACCCGGGTAGACTTTTCATTGAAGGATACGGATTAGCAACAACCAGTTAAAGGAAATGGCTTTTGTGGTATCTCTGGGGTCAGCTCTTTTCATCCTAGAGTCTGCCATGGATTCCTGGGGGAAAGCCACAGGCATAGGTCTGCTCCCTGCTGCCCTACTGGGAGAAAGGCTGGACGAGGGCTTTCTGGGCACTTTGGCTGATGGTAATCCTACTGGTGATGGGTATGGTGAATACTGTTTACAAAAGTACACCAGAGGGGCTGGAGAGATGGCTCAGTGGTTAAGAGTACTGACTGCTCTTCCAGAGGTCCTGAGTTCAATTCCCAGCAACCACATGGTGGCTCACAACCATCTGTAATGAGGTCTGGTGCAGCAAGCATATATATATACACTGTATACACAATAAATAAATAAATATTTAAAAAAAACAAAAAAAACCAAAAGTACACCAGGCAACCTCACACCACTCGCTCCAGGGAGGCAGCAGCCCCTCAGGAAGAAAGGTTAGGAGAGGGGATAGCTACAGGAGGCCCACAGTGGACATGGCCGAGCTGGAGGTCCCACCCACAGCTCAGGACACGCAGCTTCTATTCTGTTCTCCCTCCTTTAAACTGCGATGGAACTGCAGGGATTCTCATACCACCTCCAAGAGGACATAACTTTGAGCCTGGTTTGGGGGTCCTTCTGATGGTTTCCCCAGCTCCTACTAGATTCTACTTCTGTCTCCTTCCTCGGGATTTCACATTGCCTCCTCTGCTGACTTTGAGCCCTGCTCAGCCCCCAGCTGCTGCCCCTGGCCATATTGGCAGTGGGCAATGAGGTGCCACTATGGGACCTGCCAACTCTGCTGGGTCCACCTGTCTCTCCTTGCTGGCCTAGCCCCCTCTGGCTAAGACAGGAAAAGCCTCTCTTCATCTTCACCTGGAATAAGAGGGCATCTCTCTTTTCTGAGACCCTTAAACAAGAATATTGTTTTTCAAGTTGAAACTTGGGGCTGAGCCTGCCCCTGATGGTGGGACTGCCAAAGACAGGCAGCGTCTAGTTGTCTAAGCAGTGGTTACAATGCTCTCCCAGTGGCTCCTGGAGCTCAGCACAGCAGTGTGTGCGCGGATGACGCAGGCTGAGAGCGCCAGCGTCATTCGGCCGCTCACCTTGGGCACCGCGGTAGTAGGCAGATGCAATACACTTGAACTTCTCCTGCCCGGCTGTGTCCCAGCTGTGAGGGGAAGAGGAAGACAGGAAAGCAGTGGCAGCAGGTTACACAGTCCAAGGCAATGGAACAGTGAGATCATAGGACGATCTTCAGGTCTACATCAACATGCCATCCGCACATAAACATCAGGAAGTGCCTGGGTGATCCAACTCTCCCTGACCCCAGCTCCCTGCAAGCCCCGATGGGTTCTTTTCTCGGATCACAGTGCCCATAGGGGAGAAGGGTCTAACACTGCAGATTGCCTTGTCCAGGTAAAGTTACAGCTCTGACAAAGTTATAGCCCTTCTGACTGTGACATTACAAAAGAACTTATGTTCTATAACAGGACAATGTTGGGGTTCCAGGACAGGCCTTCAGCATATGTGTGACCGGGGTACCCCTTTACCTTCTGCCAGTAGCTCCCCATGTGAGGAACGGGCTAGCAGGGGTACTGTTTGCATCGCCTGGGCAATTGACCAGTTAGCTCTGGCTTTCTGAAACAATTTGTTGAGAAGGAACTAGAATTGAGCCCTAGACCCACAGAAAAAGAATGGGACAGCAGATTATATTTTTTGTTTTGTTTTTTTTTTGTTTTTCAAGACAGGGTTTCTCTGTAGCTTTTGGAGCCTGTCCTGGAACTAGCTCTTGTAGACCAGGCTGGCCTCAAACTCACAGAGATCTGCCTGCCTCTGCCTCCCAAGTGCTGGGATTAAAGGTGTGTGCCACCACCGCCCGGCGGGACAGCAGATTATTAATGTCTGCCACGGGTACAAGACGGAAGTGGGAAAGGTGACATGCCGAGACCTACTTGTATGGGCTGAAAACAGGTTGTCAATATGCAGGGATGATCCTGACATCCAATCTACAATCCATCACTTTTAAAAGTCAACAGATCAACGTTTAATTTTTCTCGGTAAACTAAAAAGATAACCCACAAATATGGTATCAGTGATGTGAATTTGTTTTCGAGCAGTTCGGCATAATGAAGACTTGTGGGCTATATTCCTTCATTAATTCATTTTTTTCATCTCTAAAGAAGCCTCTAGGTGGTGAATGGGCATAGATTAAGCCAGGCAGGTGGCTGGCAATGGCCTCAAGATCCCAAGAGTCTGTGGCAAGGCAGTGCCCATTTTACATTGGGCCATCTGATTAGAGATTGCCTCGAGCCACAGTGAGAGCCTGGCTGCTGGCCACTGTCTATACAGCGCCACCTGGCTGCTGGCCACTGTCTATTCAGCGTCACCTGGCTGCTCTCTCTAGACCTGGCCTTTGCTCCTCTCGGCCTTCCAGAACCCGCAGTCATGAAGCTCTGAACCAACCCTGTGCTCACCCTTGGACAGGATGTGTTATCATCCGGCTCCAGGATTCTACTGGGGCACTGTGTCCATGGAGATGGCAGCTGACATAGGAGTGGAGGGCTCAGCCTTGGCGGGGCACAGGGGACTAAAGACTAAAGCCAGGGAGGAAGACAGGGACGGGGACTAGAACAAAGGCTTGGTGGATGTCAGCTGGCAAGAAGAGCACAGTGACAGCTAAACAAGACGGCAGGGAGGAGGAAGGGGGCCTCGCCAGGGAGCACAGGGGTCTGGTAGCTGGGTAAGCCTGCAGCAACCCTCTGGGGAGTGGGGAGAATGAGGTCCAAAACACACAGCACTTTTACAGGGGTAGAAGAAGGTGAACCTTGGGAAGGCCTTGCACTGTTGTCAGGGCAAGTGAAAGGGGTGGGAAGGGGGGCAGAAAGCAGGGGCAGGGTTAGTAGAGAAGATAGACTGGGTGGGGAAGAACAATACGGACAGAGCGGGAACACACATCCAGAGGGACGCGGCAGGGGAGTGGAGCCATCAGGCTTGAGAAAGGGGTGAGGGCAGGGTGGCCTCCAGAACCCTACTCATCCAAGGCTGGCATACAAGAAGTGACTTTGTCCTATTTTGTAGCTGAGAATAGAGAATAGAGCTCAGGAGAAAATTGCCAGAGGCCAACCGTCTGCTTGGGAGAGCACAGGAGGTCCAACTGGGGAAGAAGGCTGAACCTTAGTAATAAGCTTTCGGGGAGGAGACCAGTGCAGGTTGGGCTGTCGAGACCCCCCCATCTGCTGTCCAACATGAGGCAACTGTGAGGATGGAGAGAGACTCTAGGGACCCATAAACCACGAAGCCTGGTTTCTCACAACCACCCAGGGCCATGCTTGTCCAGACACATCCTTGCAGAGCACCATAGAGTACAGAGGAAAGGATCTGGCTGAGGTCTTTCCCCAGGGGAAATCTCGAAACCATATTAACAGAGACTTACATCTGGAGGCTGTAGGGAATCCCCGCTATCTCAAAGCGCTCGATTTCAAAGTCCACCCCAATAGTGGCCTTGTAATCACGGTCAAAAACATTCTTGCACAACCTGTGGGAGGTGAGGAAGTCGTCAGAGGAACCCTTGCAAAATTGGATGGAGGTGCTCACAGCAGTGAAAGTCTGCAGGAAATAAGATCCCCCAGCAGGAAATCAATAAGTGATGGAGGCTGGGTGTGATGGCGCACGCCTCTAATCCCAGCACTAAGGAGGCAGAAGCAGGCGATCTCTGTGAGTCTGAGGTCAGCCTAGTCTACACAGGGAGTTCTGGGCCAGCCAGGGCTAAAAATTAGTACTGTCTCAAAAAACAAAAATGCAGCAAGCCAAGCGATGGTGCATAGCGGCTGTGGGGTACGGTTTTCCATTGTGTGGACAAACTCCTGAGAGGATGGCAACCGATCAGAAGCTCATTTGGGTTTGTAGCTCTAGAAGTTCCTGTGCATGATTGACTTAGTGATGTTGCTTTAACTAGTGGTGAGGCTTCATTATGGTGATAGCATATAACTGAGCAAAAAACAAACAAAAAACAAAACCCCAAAACAACAACAACAAAAACATCTCTCACGGCTAGCAAAAAAGGGAATGAGTTGGGGTACACTGTTTCCTTAGGTGCACACCCCAAATGACCTAATGACCTCCCACAAGGCTCTCCTTCTTAAAAGTTCTGCCACCTTAGAAAAGTGCTACAGGCTGGAGACCAAAAGCCTCTGACACAAGGACCTTTGAAAAAATACTTATTCAAACCACAGCAACAGGGCGGCCAATAAGAATGATGTGGGGGAGGAGCATCAGCCCAGAAATTGAACACTATAACTCAAATAGTGAGAGAAATTGAGGGTCCGTTCCCAGAGAGGACAGTGCAGGGGCCCTACGGGGACAGTGTGATGAATCTAGTCATCTGGGATGCTCCACCATCTGTCAGTCACCGCAATGGCGGGCGCGGGCATGCGCACGCGTGCAGGTCAGAGGCTGACACCGCGTTTTCCATTAATTGCTCCCCATCTCAGTTTTTGGGACAAGGTCTCTTACTGATTTAGCTAGACTGGCTTGAGCAGCAAGCCCTAAGAAGCCTCCTATCTCTGTCTCCCCAGTGCTGGGACCGCGGGCATGCGCTGCCACACCTGGATCCTGGGGATTCAATTCAGGTTTTGGGTTCTTAATGCAGGAAGCATTTTATTGACTGATTTTTAAATTCCTTATTTTAAAAATTGTGTGTGTGTGTGTGTGTGTGTGTGTAAGAGAAAGAGAGAGAGAGTGAGCGAGCATAGGACTCTGTGGTGACCCAAAGAGTCTGACCTCCAGGAGCTGGAGTTGAGAGCGGTTACGAGCCACACAATGTGAGTGCTGGGATTCAAAGTCTGAGGCGGCAGAGCAGTGCCACTGAGTCATTTCCTCCAGCCCCTCTCCTTGACTCTTGCCACACCCTTCAAACCGTTTCCCAGGCTAAAGCTGTGTTGTGTTCCCAGAAGTCACCTGTTATTTGGGGCTCCCAGGCAAAGGTCCGGTGAGAACTCGGTGCTGGAGGTGGGGCTGGCCTGACCACGTGAGGAAGGGGCAGAACTCACCTGTGAATGAGGCTAGTCTTTCCCACATAGAGGTCGCCAACTACCACCACCTTGGAGAGTTTGAGCCTGGAGGAAATATGGCCGTATCACCCTGGAGAATGGTGCCATCAGTGTCTTCAGCATATCCAAGTCTTTCCTTCCCTGAACTGTCTGAATGAGTCACCCTTCGACCCTAGATGCAGGAAGGCCTACCCTGCTAAGTCACTTTCTCCTCCCTCTCCCGTCCTGGGGAGTGGGAGAACTTACATTTGTTTTGGGAGCTCTGCTCCCCCTATGGCTATACCTTTGACCCCACTTGGGTCCCACGTGGACAAAGTCGCTGTCCTGAGAATTAGCAATGGGGGCATGAGGACAGGCTGAGCCATAAGCTGAGAGGTAGGGAAGATGGCGTAGGGAGAACTGTGAAAACCAACATCAGGTGAATGCACACTGGTGGGGGGTGCTGCACTGGAACCGTGGACAAGGGACCCATGTTCAGGAGACACTGTTGCAAGGTATGTGTCCTGTATGCCAGCTTCCACATCCCCTCTAGGATGTGCACCTGTGTGGGGTCAGTTTATTCTAAGCAGGGTTTATATATCTGGGTTTGCGGTTTGAGGGGCAGATTGGCCCTGAGACTCTTGGACTACCCAGGGACACTGCTCACCAAGAGTAGCTCCTGCCTTCCCTCTGTATGGGACAGCGGCATCTCTGAGACTGCTGATCAGACTCCTAAGAGTTTCTGGGCTGGTGAGATGGCTTAGTGGGTAACAGTGCTTGCCACCAAGCTTGATGACATGAGTTCAATCCCCAAGAAACACCTATCTGGTAGAAGGAGGGACCTGATTCTTACAAGTTGCCTCTTGACATCTGCACGCATGTCATGGCACACCCTCTCACCCCACCAAATTAATACAATTAAAAAAAAAAAAGCATTTCGGCAATTCTTCCCGAAAAGTCCTCAACGCTTAAACTGACCATTGTGGGAAACATCTAGCGGCACTTCCTGTGTTTGCAGACGCAAGAGGGCACTTATGTTGGCTGATGGCTGGATGTTTGGTTTATATCTCTGCATCAGCCAGGGTTGGGGTTATGTCTGCCCTGCTCCCAGGTGGCCTTCTCATTTTTTTTTTTAGATTTATTTATTTATTATGTATACAGTGTTCTATCTGTCTGTATGCTTGCTGGCCAGAAGAGGGCACCAGATCTCATTACAGATGGCTGTGAGCCACCATGTGGTTGCTGGGAATTGAACTCAGGACCTCTGGAAGAGCAGTCAGTGCTCTTAACCTCTGAGCCATCTCTCCAGCCCGGCCTTCTCATTCTAAAACAGGCCAGCCTTGATTCCGTGTCTGAGGGAAAGGAGTAAGGAACTACTAGGACTGTACACTGAGTGCTCTCAGTGCCTCAGTTTCCCTCCTCTGGTGGCATTGTGTAGGGTCAAGTACATAATCTGCATGAAGAGCCTGATATGAAATAGCAACCCCCAGCCACCCTCAAGCCACCAGCAGCGATTCTGACCTGAACTCTGCCTCCCTTGGTGCAGCCTTGGGGACCTCTGAGATGAGCTCTCTGATCTCCATCCCTATGACCTCTGTGAGCTAAGCAAATGCCTTGGGCTGGCTATGGTCTGCTCAGGAGGAAAGGGAGCAGACTTCTGTACCTGTTAGAAGGAGAAAGACCTACTACAAAATCCCCTTGTCGGTGGACAGTTGCTGCTGAGGCAGAAACAGGACAGACACAGCCAGACCTGGCTTTCAGGTCTAGGGAGGAAACAGAAAAGCCTATAGCTCTATGACAGAAGATTGTGGAGGTCTGTGGGGAATCCTGCTGAAGAGGGGGAGGAAGAATTAATTGTAGGAGCCGGTGAGGTCAAGGACACCACAAGAAAACCCACACAATCTACTAACCTGAGATCACAGGAGCTCACAGAGACTGAACTCAACAACCAGGGAGCCTACATGGGACTGACCCAGGTCCTCTGCATATATGTGATAGTTGTGTAACTTGGGCTTCTATGGGACACCTAACTGTGGGAGCAGGGGCTGTCTCTGACTCTTTAGCCTGCTTCTGGGATCCTATTCCTCATACTGGGTTGCCTTGTCCAGCTTTAATACAAGGGGAGGTGCCTAGTCTTACTGCAACTTGATATGCCATGTTTTGTTGCTATCCTTGGGAGGCCCACCCTTTTCTGAATAGAAACAGAGGGGGAGTGGAAGGGGGTGGGATAGAGGGGAGGTAGGGGGAAGGGCTGGGAGGAAAGGAGGGAAGGAAAACTGTGGTCAGGATACAAAACAAACAAACAAACAAATAAAAAGATTTTGGATTTCCAGAGCACAGAAGAAGGGTACTAAGGAAAGGCTGGGCCAGGGGCAGGGACAGTAGGTGGTCAGAGAAGTCTCCCAGAGGCTCTGGCAAACAGAAACCTGAAGGGATGAGAGGAAGATAGCTGGTCCAGACAGGGAGGAAATGGACCCGCGCTGAAACATCCCTTCAGCTGCAAAGTCATCTTTCTGACATTCTGAGAAGCAGGGAAATTGTTTGTACAGAAGAGTTAGATTACAGTCCCCCTAATAAGCGGCATGGGTTCAGCTCGCTCAGTTTTCACTGACGCCTGCCTCTGTGCTTCTCCTCTGCCTCCATCTTCCGCATCCTTGTCCCATGGGCTTACCCAGCAGTGCCCGTGTTCCTGTGCTGGCAGGCAGTGCTGACCTGGCTGTGGAAGTGCTCCTTGAGCTGCAGGCAGGCATCAGATGTGTACCACTGGGAAAGACAGACAGACATGCAGGCAAGCAAGCAGATAGATCATCCTGCGATGCAGCATCTCGGTAACACAAACTGGGCATCAAGGGTGAGACCTACTTCCTAACCCTCCTTTCCCGAAACGTGAGGCCTGCAGCATCCTTAATGTTCCTTGGTCCCGGCAATGCCATAGGCTGTAGGGTAGGAAGTGCAAGCCGATTTCTCAGACAAGGAAACCGAGGCACATAGAATCAAGAGAAAGAACCCGCCCCAGGAAGCACCACGTTGACCCAGCCTGATGTAGGTAATAAGTCTGCAGGTCTGGCCCTGGGATGCAGGACAGACATGGCCAGCTGTAGCCTTGTGACCCTGACTGCTGTAGGTAGAGGGCTGTAGGGGAAGCTCATCTTCTTCCCTGGGCAGACTCCCTTGCCAGGGCAGCTGGGTCAAATCTTAGCTCCACCATGGCCAAGTGTGTTGATGTCAAGCAGTTTTCCCTGTCTCTCTGGGGCTCAATGTCCTACTCTGTGAATTGTGTCTTTTGTCCCAGGAGACTGGGCCTGCCCCTCCTGCTCACCCTCCCCCACCGATTAAACTTCCTTTCTCTTCAACTCATGAGACACCAGCCTGAATCATCCCTGGTTACCATGGTTACACTCCATTGGGAAAGCAATGGCCCAAGCCCACTAATAAAAAACCGGGGGACCTCTCCAAGATCTGAGGCACAAAGGCCTCAATGTGTGAGGAGGGAGTCAGAGGAAAAGATGAAGGAAGGGGACGAAGCGATGGCTGCAGGCGGAAACACCCACAGCTTACAGTCACCTCCTTCCTCCTTCCTGGCTTTGGCACAGAATCCAAGACACAAAAAGTCTCCCTTCACACCCGTTCAAGTCACACAGAAGCAACAATGGACAACAGGGTTATGGTGGTTTGAAAGAAAATGGTCCCCAAAGGGAGTGGCACTATTAGGAGGTGTGGGTGTGGCCATGTTTGAGGAAGTTTGTCACTGCAGAGGCGGGCTTTGAGGGTTCATATCTGCTGAAGATACCATCCAGCGTCTCAGACCACTTCCTGTGGCCTACAAGCCAAGATGTAGGACACTTACCTACCTCCCCAACACCATGTTTGCCTACAGATGTCCCACTGTGATTATCATGGGCTGAACCTCTGAGCTGTAAGTGAGCTACCATGATTAAATATTTTCCCTTATAAGAGTACTGTGGTCATGGTGTCTCTTCACAGCAATAGAAACCCTAACTAAGACAAGGGTCTTTCTCTTGCTTTTATTGAAAATAGATATTTTTCATCTGATGCATCCTGATTTTGGTTTTCCCTCCTTCTGCTCCTCCCAGTTCCTTCCAACTAACCCTCCCATCTGGACCCACACCCTTTCTGTATGGATCACGCAGACATCTAAGGAATAACAATAAATAGAAAACAAACAGATCAGAGTGCAACAAAATAATTAAACAAGAAAAAGAGCTAAATAAAAAGCACAGGAAACACATACAGAATCAGAGACACACGTATTCACACATAGAGGAATCCCACAAAAACTCCAAACTCGAAGTCTTAACATATACACAGCAGACCTGTAAGGTAGAAGGAAAAGAAAAGGCCCTGACTTAACACTGCGAGACAAAGAATCTTTGTCCAAAGAAGCCACTGAGTTAGTTTTCTGTTGGCCATCTATTGCTGGGCATGGGGCCTACCCTTAAGAGTGGTTTGTTTCCCAGGGAGACTCCCTGGGAGAAAACCAGTTGTTCATTTGCTAGCGGCTATCAATGCACAACAGAATCTTAGCATTATCTTTCAGAAATATTTTCTGCATGTACTAACAGACAGACAACCCCTTCCCCCCCCCCCCTTTCTTTAGTGATGGCGGGGACTGAACCAAATGTTCCAGCAATGCACACACTTGATTACAGCTCCATGGCTTGCATTCTACCTAACAACTTTCTTTGTTCCTCCTCAGCACTGGAAGAGGTGCCTCATGCACCTGTCCATATCAAGGAGCCGCATCCCTACCGGTCTCTCTGTGGATGCTATGTTGACCTTGTGCTCCTAACATCTCCGTTCATGCCAGGACAGCCACAGAAATGAATTCCTAGGAGTGGGATGGCTCCATAATGTGCAAGGCATTTGTAGTGTGGGTAAATGTTGTTCCACTGTCCCCCAAGAATGGTTATTTTGCATTCCTCACTGCCGTTAATACGAAACTATAGTGTAGATTGGAGTTTTCACAAAAAGAAAAGATAAAATGGCAGCGGAGAAAGCCCTAGATCGGGGATCAGAAATTAGAACACCATTTCCAAAAAAAAAAAAGATGGGTCTTGTTACATAGTCCAGGCTGTCTCCCAAGTGCTGGAACTACAGGTGTGTGCGCTGCTACACCTGTGTGCGTGCTCTTGCTCTCTCCTCCCCATTCCTCCCTCCCTCTCTCTTGCGGAACTAGGGTTTTGTTCCTGCCAGGCAAATGCTTTCCCACTAAGTTACATTCCCATCCTCTGGAGAGCTAGTAATAAGAATGAGGAATGCCTTGACCTACCATGAGCATCAGCTCCAAGGCAAGCGTTGGTGACTTGCCTATGGTCACAGCTTAAGGACAGCATCAGGATGTACACCGAGGACTGCTTAAATGGCTTGTAACCTCCATGCCACACAGCTCCCGTTGTCACTACTGGCCTGCTTTAGAGGAACTCAACATCCAGTCCTCTAGATTCTCCGAAACAAGACCAACCTCTGAGATTTGCTTTCTTGATTTCTGGGGGGTGAAGGCATGTTAACGAAGCTGGATATGGCTGAAGGGGTACATCAGTAGTGGGGACAAAAATGGGCTGGGGACGGTGGTACACTCCTGTCATCCCAGCTCTGGAGGCAGGAGGATTGCACATTTAAGGCTAGTCTGGGACACTTTGTGAATTCCAGGCTTGTCCAGGACAGTCAAGACCTTTTGTCAAAGCAACCCAGACCCAGAGGAGACTAAAAGCAACAGCAAAAGTGTTCTCATGACGGTACCTTAGGGAAGCTGGTGATGATGCGGTCCTGGCTCACTGGGGGCCCCAAAGAGGTCCAAGAGGACCTCATTCTTGCAGTATTCTGTAGAATGAATCAAGGGGAAAGAGTATAACTATATGAGGTTAGTTTCTGCATAATGGCCCAGCAGATCAAAGCGGAACAGAGTATGTGAGGTGCTACATGATCAAACGGAATTCTGATTGGACTAGTTTCCCAACAGAACGAGAGATGCACAGCAGTCAAAGGGGACCAGCCAACCTGAGCCGGCAAGAATAATCCTATAAAGTAAGTAACTTTGAACAACCCATTTGCCTTTAATTGTTTCTTCTTCCCTTTCTTTTTTTCTATAAAACCAAACTCCTAGCCAGGTGTAGTAGTAACACGGGAACGTATACTCAGCACTTGGGAAGCAGAGGCAGGAGGATGGTGAATTCCAGGGTGCTTGGGGCGACACGGTGAGAACCTGTCCTAAAAAGGCCCAAACCAACCAAACAAAAACACTCATTTTATTTTACAGGATGAAGTGTTGCCCAATTCCAGGTTCAAAGTCAGTTATGACTAAATTTGTTACACTTGTATTTTGACAAGAATTGCAAAGCTATAGAAAGCTTCAAAATGCTCCTCTGAGTTTCATCATCACTTTTCATCACGTTAAAAACACATCTCGGCCTTCATTCCGATAAGCAATATTAGGTAGAGCCCATTCAATCTGTAGGGACCACAGTGGAGGAGCAACCCATACCCCACCTTGCCCAGAGGCAAGATGTGACTCTCTAGGAAGAGGGGGCTCCTTCTCTGGGCTCACTTCCTTGACCTGAGGTTGGTATGAAAAAAACCTGGCTGTGGATCACAGCCTAGATAGTGGAACTAGAGTGGGGAGCGGTCTCCTGCTCTTAGTGTGTTTTAAGATGGAGCCACTGAGTGGTATGCGGACTTTAGGTTCCGGCCCCCTTTACTGATGGTCCCCCACAACACCCAGAGTCTGGTCCTTAAAGGCTAATGTCTTTCTCATCTGATCCGGCTCTCGCAGAGGCCTGGCCCGCAGTGAACCCTCAGTGAGGAAGAGCACGCCTGCAGGCCACACTCAGGTTCGGGGGTAGGAGGAGGGCCGGGGACAGGGCAGCCTCAGGACCATAACCTCCGGGATGCGCCCCCAGTCGGGAGGGTGAGTGGACTCACCAAAGCTGCAAAGACCAGCTTCCGGCGCGCGCGGGCTGCAGCAAATCACTACAGCAACGAGAGCCTCGCGGGACTGGCTCGCAGCTCTCGAATCCCGACGTCGGGGGCGGGGTCTGGACCCTCCTCCAGGCCGTGGAAACTGATGGCACAGGGCCAGCGCGGAGTCATCACCATAGCAACGAGAACCTCCCGGGGCGCAGAGCGCTGCACAGCCTGCTCAGAGACTTCCGGACTCCACCAGAGTGCCCCGGCTCACCATGACAACCAGGGCGGTGATGATCAGGCGGGGCCAGTGGATGGAGGTGGGGGTGAGCATGGAGGGGTTGGCTTGAGGTTTCCTCTGGCTACCTTGGTGGGTCGGGTCGTGACAGTCCCCGGAAAAGTATTCGTATTGTATTGAAGTCCGGCGTCCTCTCCGCGGCAAGGGAAGGGTCCACCTCATGCCTACCATCTGCCTTACTGCATCAGTTTGAATTTAATGTCATTTGGAAATCATGTGCCTGGCTTCTGGCACTCATGCTGAAAAATTAATTTCCTCCATTAATGGATGTTTAAAAAGCTGACTCAAGTTACTGGGCTCCTTCAAGCTAGTTTCTGTTGAGAAGCGAGGTGTGGGGTACAGGATGTATTCCAGGGGCGTCAGAACTCTTACCACACACCCCCTACCCCTTCCAAGTCTCATTCCAAAAGATTTGTCTAGTGAGTTAGAAATAGACTTGAACCCAGATTTTCTGACGCCCAGGGGTGTTCACCACACGTTCCTAAAATAAAACTAGGGCAGTCTGGTTAGAGAGACCCTTTAGGACTTGATCCTCTGAAGGACAGCAGCAGGTAGATTTCTAAGTGTAGGATGCAACCCTTGGTAGATCTATTGCCATCATCTTTAATGCAACAGGAAATGCCCTGGAGACCGATGCTTCTGCTTGATGTCTTGGTTAAGCAGCTTCACAGCTAAGGCTTCAGTCTTAAAGGGTCTTTACACCTCCAAACCCCAGTATACTCAGCTATTAAATGGCCCACCAGGGTCATTGTAAAGGATTTCTTGTGAGGGTGACATTGCTGGAGACTTGGGTGCTTTTTAGCATAGATGCAATAGAAAGTAGACGTGGGTATGTTCAGGTTTGGCAGGCAAGACTTTAAGGGGTCTATGGCTAGGGAGTGGAAGTGGGATGGGACTGACAGATCAGCCCCCCAACAAAATGAGACACTAGCCTGTATCTGTTTGCCAGGATGGGTAAGATGCAGGTGGTTGTCGCAATGCTGGCAGAGCTCAATGCACTGTTATTTAGAATTGTTTGTGGCAAGCCCTCATGTACTCTAGGTGGACCTCAAAATTTCCATGATAATGGGCATGAACTCCTGATCCCGTTGCCCCCTTCACCCATGTGATAGGATAATAGGCATGCACCATGTGCCAAGGGTCTTCATGTACTTAAGAACATGAGGGTGGGGGCGGTAACTACGGGACCCTAGGCATTTTAGTTATAGCAGCTAATTAAAGAGCAGGAAGGCAGAAGTCCAGCTCCAAAAATCATTCTCCATGCAGGGACAGAGAGAATGTCACCGAAAAGGATAAAGTCGCCCCATCTTCTCATCCCTTCCCAGTCACCCATCAGATGTCTATAGACCCCAATGAGCAGTCTTCATCAAAAGGAGCCTTCAGATCCCTGGAAAGTAATCTAGACACTTGTTACTATAACCCATACCCAGAGGTGTTCTCCACAGCAAGACAGTGGAAAACTACATTAAATATGTGATATTTAATAATCATCGTTGACAGGACTTAGCCTTACCCCTAGGTAGACACCTCTGAGTGTGTCTGGAAGGATGTTTCCAGGGAGGTTTGACTGCAAAGAGAATACCCACCATGAAGAGGACTGGAGCACCAACTGGGCACCAGCCTTCGCTGCCCCTACCTGCTTCCTGTTCTATCAAGTTAGGAGAAGGGGAGGAGTCACAGCTGGGAGTTACTGCACCCATCTTATCTTCCTTACCGTGATGGACTCCAATATATGAGCTGAAATAAATAAATCCCTCAATTTTTTTTTGGTCAGGTTAATTGGTCATACCAACGAGAAAACTATCAACTCGCCCAAATATGCTTCATTTTAGTCAATGAAGAACAAGGGAAACTAGAGGGTTTTCCCGGAGTTTGTGACCCGACTATAAATCAGTGGTTCTCAACATGTGGGTCGCGACCCCCTTAGGCAGGCTCAGACAACCTTTTCACAGGGGTCACCTAAGTCTGTTGGAAAACACAGATTTTACATTATGATTCATAACAGCAGCAAAATTAGTTATGAAGTAGGAACAGAAATGGTTTTATGGCTGGGGGGGGTCACCACACCATGAGGAACTCTGTTAAAGGGTCATGGCATTAGGGAGGTTGGGAACCACTGATGTAAACTGTCTTCTCCAGGTTTATGTTCGAGACGCTTGGTCCCCAGCTGGTGGAAGCTTTAGACTATGGGGGAACCAGGTCACTGGGGGCAAGCCCGTAGAAGTCTATTCTCCCTGGTACACCCCTCCCTGCCTCCTGCTTCATGCGTTCCCCACTGTCATAGTTTGCCAAGCATCCACGGGCTGGACCTCCTGAAATTCTAAAGCAAACCAAAGCTGTTCTCAGCTTGAGCTGCTTCTGCATTCAGTGATCTGTGAACTGTAGAAGAGGCTTTTAAATTGTAACTCTTCCTTCAAGACCATCAGCCGCTCTTTCTATGTTTATTGGCATATGTCTGGCGCAGAGAGACAGACATACAGGCAAGGTACAGGCAAGGTCTTGCTATGTTAGGGGTTTGGGCTGGGTCTGAGTCATGTCTGCAGATGACAAGACATGGTCTTGTTATATTGTGTATGTTTGAGTTTGTGCAAAAATTTAGGGTGTGTATGTGTGTGTGTTTATGCAGTCTCCATATGTTATGTGTATGTTAGGGAAGTTAGGCTGGGCCTGCTATATTGTGTGTAACATGCTAGGGAGGATTGCAGCATGTTGTGTGTATGTAGGAGGGGATCAGGTGGGGTCTGGCTATATTGCGTGTCTACCTCCCATGCAAAGGTAATAAAGGAATACACCACCACCTTCTATCTCAGGTTAGGGGTTTGGACTCAGGACAGAGTCCACTGGGGAATCAAAGGGGAATGTTAAGCCGGTGCTGTTGGGGCAACCACTCCAGACAGTATGACAGGGTGGTTAGCTTGCAGAAATGTGGGCCCAGACTAGGCAGTTCTGGGGACAGGTCTGTGTAATTGTGGGGGAAGCAACTGAATCTCTTTGAGATTCTTAGCCTTATCAGGCATGAAGTTACACCTTCTGAACACTGATGACCCAAAGCGTGCAAAGTACACTGGGAAGAGAAGGGTGTAAGTCCTTTCCATTCCCATCGGTACCACAAAAGCGAGTTGTCTTTGTTTTACATAGTAACATTGTAAAATATTGTTCTTCCATTCCTCGCTGGGCTTAGCCGCAGGCTTTTTGCGCCTGCGCCTTGGCCCTCTAGGGGGATGACCAGGAAGCTGCAGACGCTGGCAGTCTCCTAGCAACCAGGTCGCCTGGGACTAGAATGAGCATTCCAGCTGGCAGATACAAGGGGACAACAGGCACTAAAGCAAGTGAGGCAGCAGTAGCGGGTAGGTGCCCTGCACAGGGCATGGGGGGGGGGCTTCCTGACCTACCAAGTTCCATTTACACGGGGCTCACGCCCCCACACTCTGGGTCTCGCCTTTTCATTGGCGGCCGGATTCTTGCAGTGCGCGTCTGTGTGCCCCTTACAGGAGGGCAGCCCCTGCCCTAGAGAGCATGATTTCCTGGAGTGGAGCCCATTTCAGAGATGGCTGCCACCTTCCCAGCCTGGCCCCTTTCCTCCCCTTGTTGGCTGGTACCAGAGTCAGGCTTGTCATTAACTTCAGAATTGAGTCCTGCTCCTGCCACTAAATGTAATATGATCAGGATAATAAAGACAATCAATATATTTCAAGTTCTTGTCAGCTAGGCTCCTGGGTCTCAGTTAAACGACAATGCTGGCCGGGCAAGAAGGGAGCACTCTTATTACCTAATTTCTCAAACTGCAGAGATAACATGGGAAGGGAATGATGTGTCAAGGGGAACTCATAGCCTGAAACTATATCCCATTCCTAACCCCGAAGCCACACTGCCTATAGTTGTTCAAAGAGTGACTGTGTGGGTATTGGGGGGGGATAATAAT
The DNA here is from genome assembly GCA_004026605.1 of Ondatra zibethicus. Classification (NCBI taxonomy): domain Eukaryota; kingdom Metazoa; phylum Chordata; class Mammalia; order Rodentia; family Cricetidae; genus Ondatra; species Ondatra zibethicus. Next base: position 120,166 of record PVIU01003883.1, on the reverse strand, counting down.
AAATCATCCTTTAACCTTCATCCCTTCTTGGGAATATGTCCTAAGCATGTGAAAACGTGTCCTTGACATGAAGGAGCAAGACCTGTTTGAAAAGCCTCTAGTTTTGTCAAGCCCTAGCCAACATATGTTTCCTTACTTATAAATGTGAACGACTCTTTACTGAGTGGTTGAGTTAGATGCCAGTTAGGTACTAGTTAGGGCTGCCACCAGTTAAGCAGGGACATCAAAGGAGATACTGTCTTGGTTTTTGCTTGGTTGGCCTCTGTTTTTCTTGATGCCTGTGACCAGTGTATCATCTATTAAGTATCCCAAGCAGTTTCTTCTGTCATTAAGGATGGAGAGTTGCAGTTTGGGTTACTTACCTGAGCTGTGATCTTGAGAAATCTCGTCAGCCTGTTTGCTTGTCTTTAAATTGAAGTGAGAGTATCCACCCATGTTTGTCTTCTCAGGCAGTTCTGAGGCCAAGATGGCTGGCTTCTACACGATAACAGTAGTAACAACAGGTTTTTATTTTTTCTTTTATTGGTGGTTTCTACAGAGCTTCGCTTTCAAAGCCCTTTGGCAGGTGTGGAAAGATGGCTCATGCCCGGATCTCCATGTACATGCCTCCCGACATCGACCCCACAAAGGCTGCCATTGCTTATGGCTGTCGGGCCTTGCCCAAGCTTAATGAAGAACTGCAATCAGAGACTCTCCTGACAAGGCAGAAAGCCCTAGTGGCTCTGTGTGACCTCATGCACGATCCTGAGTATGTCTATGAGGCCATCAACATAGGTGAGAGCGTCACAGCCCAGCCGGTCATGACTGGGGTCCTGCTGTGGCTCAGACATAAGATGGCATTAGTAGAAGAGCTGTTACCTATTAAGCCTGATTTCAGGCCAGCAGTACCCTTAAGTGCAATGTTACCTGCAAGAGAGAGAGAGAGCATTCTCAATCTACAGATAGGAAAATCAGTGTTCAGAAGAGCAGCATGAGTCTAAGGTTGCCTAACCAATAAATTAAATAAGAGGGGCTGGAGAGATGGCTCAGTGATTGGGAGCATTTGCCAGTTTTCTGGAGGACCTAAGTTTAGATCCTAGCACCCACATCAGAGAGCCCACAACTGCCTGCAGCCCCAGCTCCAGGGCATCTGGGGCTTCTGTCCTCCACAAGCTTACTTGCACACACACACACACACACACACACACACACACACACACACACACACACACACACACACACACACACACACCCCTATACATAATTCAAAATAATGTAAGTAAATCTTTCAAAATTTAAGCAGGATCTTCTCAGCTAAGCACTGGGCAGAGCTTCTGGAGACCAGTCGAAGAGAGGGAGGAGCAATAACATGAGCAAAGGGGTCAAGACCACGATGGTGATACCCACAGAAACAGCTGACCTGAGCAAGTGGGAGCTCACTGACTCTGGACTGATAGCAGGGGAATCTGCATAGGACCAAACCAGGCCCTCTGAATGTGGGGGACATTTATGTGGCTTGGGCAGTCTGTGGGGTCACTGGCAGTGGGACCAGGATTTATCCCTAGTGCTTGAACTGGCTTTTTGGAGCCCATTCTTTTTGGAGGGATAACCTTGCTCAGCCTACAGACAGGGAGGAGGGCCTTAGTCCTGCCTCAAAGTGATGTGTCAGACTTTGTTGACTCCCCCTTTCCTAGGAGTGGATGGGAGCTTGGGGTGGCAGGGAGGTGAGGGGAGTGGGAAGAAGGGAAGGAGTGGGAACTGGGATAGGTATGTAAAATGAGAAAAAATGGTTTAAAAAATAAATTAAAAAAACCATGTTTTTCTAAAACCTTAAAAAATTTAAGCATTTTTATATTTAAGGATTTTTATATGCTAAATCTGCCACCCCTGAATCTAGCCAGCTCAAGGGCACGTGACCGATTTGTAGAATGTCTCTTTTTAAATTTTGCTTTTTATATTTTCATTCTGTGTATGCACCTCTGGGTGGGTATGTGTTTGTGAGGGCAAGCGCCTGTGGAGGTCAGAAGAGGATGTCTGATCCCCAGAGTTGAAGGTCAGGTGAGCTGCTACCTGACGTGGACACTGAGAATTGACTTTAGGGTCCTCTGCAAGAGTAGCAGGCATATGGTGGGTTTACAGTCTGATCTCATGTCTCTCCTGAGAGCAGAGAAATGTCATGGAAAACTTTCTTAACCCCAGGGCTGATTATAAGAGGAAGAACTAATAGGAAAAATGAGGGTTTGGGGATTTAGCTCAGTGGCAGAGTGCTTGCTCAGTTCTCAGTTCCAGGAAAAAAATGCAAAATAACAAAAAGGACAAAAACAAAATAAGAACCCCAAGGTAACTGGCACACACAATGCCAGGTATAGTGGCACACACCTTTAATCCCAGTACTCAAGAGGTAGAGGCAGATGGATCTCTGTGAGTTCGAGGTCAGTTGCCTGCTCTACATGATGAGTTCTAGGACAGCAAGGGCTACATAGCAAGACCCTGTCCCGAGGAAACCACAGAGAGAGAGAGAGAGAGGAGAGGGGAAATGGAGGGAGGGGACAGAGAGTGAGAGAAGAGGGAAAATGGAGGGAGGGAGGAGACAGAGAGAGAGAAAGGAGAGGGGAAAGAGAGGGAGGGAGGAGACAGAGAGAGGGAGAGAGGGGGGAGGGAGGGAGGGAGAGAGAAGAGGAGAGGAGAAAGGGAGGGAGGAGACAGAGAGAAAGAGAGAGAGAGAATTATGAAGCGATTAGATGGAATGGTCCCTGGTTTTGAATCCCTTCTACTACCAGACGCTGTGCCACTGACTTGGCTCCCCCAAACCCAAAGGGCAGATTTGGTACTTTCCTGTTGCTAAACACTGGGTCACATGTTAATTCCTAGCCAATCTGTTGGACTGGCAAATGTTCAAAAGGTTTCCTGTGTCCACAGGCTGCCTGGAGAGCCTGAAGGCCCTGCTGAACGATGATGATAACCTGGTGCGGATAAAGACCACCGAGGTGCTGTACATCATGGCCACCCATAACATAGGCAGGTGGGCAACTGCTAATGGAACCAAGGTCCCAGTCAGAAGCTGTGCTATGCCCCCTGGGCAGCCGTCCTTGCACGACTCCGAGCCCTCTAACTTTTATCTTAGCGCTGGTGTCAGGCGGTACTCTTATTTGCTGATGACAATCCTCTCCATAGGGCAGTTTTGGTTGTCTTGTGATGGCCTGACAGAATTGTGTCCCAAACCCTTTTCTTGGTACTGGGGATTAAACCTCATGCACGCTACCCTGGTGCACTCTAGTTCTGTTCTAGACTAATTTTTATGTTAGCTCCTGGTTCTGGCCTTCCCACACTGAAGGTGGAAAGTTCAGACCCAACATCTGCAGAACCATCCCTGAGTTCTTTGTCTTCGATCCTCACAGGGAGTGCGGCTTCACCTTGTGTTGTTAACACACAGCCAGTCTGAATGGGTCACCTCTTGCTGAGACGCTGAGGACAAAGTGTGTAATGCCTGCAAATGGTTCCCTCCTACGTCAAGTTTTGTTATTTACCATTTCACCTTGTTAGTTTGGTTAGAGACTGGGGTGGCGGTTGGGGTAGGGTGCCTTCTCACATTAGCTGAGCTCACCCCCTTGACTAGGGAGTACTAGTTGTACTTGGTATCAAAAGCAGAATTCTTGGTAGGGATATAGATCAGTGGCAGGGCACATGCCTGCCTTGTATAAGGTCCCTTGTTCCACTTCCAATACTGAAAAAAAAATACTTCAGACTACCCCTCCATGCCCTCTCTTTAGTCCCTTGTGTACAGACCACTGCCATTGTATAGATGCCCACAGAAAAAGAAAGCAGATCCAAGGACAAGCTGCCAACCGTCTTGGGCTTATTTAGTGTAAATACTGACATTCAGAAAGGCTTCATATCACATCCAAAGTGTCTCAGGTTGTTTTAGAAAAATTCAAAGTCACGCTGGGCTTTGATGTTATCCCTGCTTTCAGACTCTCAGTGACCTTCCTGTACTTACTTCAGCCAGACGCTGATCAGTGCGGTAGCAGGGCATGTGTAGGGGGTACACAGTACCAGCCTGGGCCATCCATCAATGCCGTAGTCAAGCAGTGAGGTAGAGACATGGGCTCTGGCTTGCTGGTGGTGGGGAACCCTTTCCTGCTCTGCAACCTAGCCAAATCTCTTGATCCCACTTGCTCTGTCTGAGCAAACCTCAGAAGAGAGGACGGCCATTGTGCTCTGGAGTTGGAGACAGACTGGAATGCCTCTTGAGCCACGTGTGCTCCCGAGGCTTCAATTGGACACTAGGAAGCTCTGGATACTGTTCGTTCTCTTTTCTGGTTGGGGGAGGTTGTGGAACCTTTTGGACGTGGAGCCTAGCTATCCTCTCACAGCTGCTGCATGGATTCTATGGGTCACAACCAAGCCTGGGTTCCAGCTGGAGTTGGCCTCTCCCTCTCCCTCTCAGTTTGGTGGGATATAAGCAAGTGTGCTATAAGCTTCTGCTACCACAGACGTGGTCCTACTGATATGCCTTCCCTGCCCTGAAACTCAGCCAGAATGCATCTTAAAGCTGCCCCCCAAATGTGCTCAGTGTAGGATTCTCGACTTAGCCCCTTCTTTGCACCATCACAGTAGACAAGGAAGGTAAAGTCGTGCTAACCGAATGCTGTTGGTTTTTAAATTCCACCCCCAAGTTCAGTGGTGTTGCGTGCTACACCCTTTTCTTTTTCCCTCCCCTCCCCTCCACATTTCCCTCCCTCCCTCCCTCCCTTCCTTTTTGTGATGGTAGACATTGAACTTTAGGGCTTTGTACTCTAGAACTGTGCTCTTTCACCAGCCCTCCATGGTGATGCTATTATTATGGCCAGCAGCTCGGCTCACCAAGCTCTAAGTGACTGCCCCAAATTTCCTGTGCTGAAACTCTTTCACCCCCACATCACACAAGCAGTGACAAGGAGGAACAAGGATGACCTCCTAAGCATGGCATCTTGGCACTTCGAGTAGTTAATTCATGCAAAACCCTACTAGCGGGAAGCTCCCTGAGAATTCCAGTCCTTGTTCTTTTGCTGGCACACTGGCAAAGAAGCCACATTCTCCCCCTGCCCATGTAATGTTTTTATTAATTATTTGGTCACTTCATGCAATGCACCCCAATCACTCCCCATTCTTCTCAGGTTCACCATTCCACTCTTGTGCCACCCCCCACAAAACAATGACAAAACAAACAAACACTAAATACAATTTGTGTTGCTCATATACTCATTTGGAGCATGGTCAAACTCCCAGGAGGAGCCACATTCTTTATATTCAAATGACTTTCTTTAGTTTTTTTTTTTTCCTGGGTGTTTTTGCCTTTACATTTTTTATTGTTACCAACAATTCATTGTACAAAAGCATGAATTTCTTTTAATCTTTTGGTGCTGGGGACTGAGCCCAGGGATTCACACTGAGTACATGCTTTGCCAGTGAGCTCTATCCCCAGCTTCTCTTCTCTCACCTTCCTCCTTCCCTTCCCCTCTCCTTCCCTCCTTGCTGTATCATCCAGGCCAGCCCTGAACTCCTGGGTAACAAGTGATCCTCCTGTTGTAGCCCTCTGAGAATTGGGACCAAGAAGCATGGCAGCCCAGTTTGCATAGCATACCTGGTGTGGAATGGATCACGGGGGAGGAACGGAGGAAACCCAGAAGCTCTGGAATGGGTGTGTTGTGCCGCCATTTTCTTTTTCCGGTACAGTGCAAATGGTACAGTGCTCACCAGTGTCACGGCACCATAACTAGCTGCGCACGTCCTTTGTGCTGGATGTTTATCGAAGAGCTTCACACGTGACTTTAATCTATTCCTAAACCCACCCTGACAGATGTGGCCTCAGAAGGGTCCTTTGCAGATGCTGTTGGGTACTTCAAAGAAATAGGTCATAATCAAGGAATAAAAGAAACACTGTATTACCTTTAAATTGCTCATTTAACTCAAAACACAATCGACAGGACCTGTGTGAGACCCAGGCCTTTTCTAGGATATGGGTTCATCAAGTGGTGTTTTCTATGGACTTTTCTGCTTAAATCACCAGTTTGATTTGTAGTATGTTTCTCAAAAGCACACTAAGATAAAAAAGACACTATTGAAATAATCTGCATACAAAAAATATGAAATAGCTTACAGTCATCTCACTTTCTTTAAGAGACTCATTTGAGTTTTTACATAGTATTCAAATTTTCTTTCAAGAGGAAATAAAAGCAATTCTTTATCTAATTGGCTTACCTAATAGTTAATTAACTTACGTGTTATTATAACAAGCACAGAGGGCAGCCCGGGTCTGGAGGGAAGCAGCTGGCTGCCAGCAAACTCGTAAGTCAGTTGGGAGAAGGCAAGAGAAGCAGGAAGGGTTGGGAAACCTGGGGGTGCCAGGCCTTGAAATCTCTCCCTGGGAGCCAGAGTTGTAGAATGGTGGTGAGCTCAGCTCCACTGTGCAGGCAAGGTGGGTTCCAGGTTTCTGCTGCCTTGTGCCACTTCACAGTGGTGGGGCTGACGCTCAAAACGGTGAAAAGAATCCAAGCTAGAGGGATCCCAAGACACTGCTCGAAAGCAGGAGGACCGCGATTCTTGCCACCCCACAAGCCACAGTGCTTTGTGTTTCTGACCTCCCAGGTTTCTAGAATATAGCGGATCTCTCTGGTCTTGGAGTCCATCAGGGTCACTGACCCGATCTTAACCTGAACCTCTTCAGAGATCATACTATAGAGCTATAGTAATAAAAACAGCATTGCACTGGCATAAGAACAGACATATTGGTCAGTGGAATAGAATGGAAGCACTGTGTGTAAGCCCATGACTACAGCGACCTGACTTTTGACAAAAAAAAAAAAACAAGTCAAAATACACACTGGAGAAAAGAGCATCTTCAGTAAAATGATGCTAGTCAAACTTAATAGCTATGTGTAGAAAAACAGAACTAGAAACTTATTCCACACCTAGCCACCTACCACAAAACTCCAAATGGATCAGGATTTCCATGTAAGTCTTGATACCCTGAATCTGATAGAAGAAAAGGTAGAGAATATACCTGAACTCGGCACAGGAAAAGACTTTCCGTTCAGGACAGTGATAGTGTAGGCACTCAGACCAGTAATTAGTAAATGGGACCTCATGAAACTAGAAAGCTTCTGTACAGCAAAGAAAGCAACCATTCTGAACAAAACAGTCTACAGAATGGAAAAACCACTTACCAGCTATACCAGTTATAGCCTGACTATACAAAGAACCCCCCACCAAAAAAAAAAAAAAAAAAAAACCAAACAAAAAAACCTAAACTCCAAGGAAGCAACCCAGTTAAAAATGAAGCATGAAACTAGGTAACCAAAGAGTTCTCATTCTCATGGAATCCCAGCACTCGGTAGGCAGAGGCAGGAGGATCTCTGTGAGTTCAAGGCCAGCCTGGTCTACAGAGCAAGTTCCAGGACAGGCTCCAAAGCTACAGAGAAACCCTGTCTCAAAAAACCAAAAAAAAAAAAAAAAA